>JAHHUM010003023.1:0-195403 GCA_036173005.1 Crenichthys baileyi
TTAGTGCTCATTAAGTCGAATATTAAGGGGGTGGATCCCAGCGCGATCGGGGGGTAGGTTTTTTTAATTCACTGTTTTTTCATTGTTTAGAGGAATATCTTCCCCTTTCTCCGTCTTTCCCCCATTTTCCTACGACACTCTTAAGCTTTCAAAAATACCTCCTCACTACTGTTAACATTTCCTCACGTTAGGAGCTCTCTTAAGGCCTAAGATGCTTCTTGAATCACTTTTATCTTACTGAGGGAAAATTTTATGAAAAATCGTAGAATTCAAAAAATTCTACGATTTTTCTTAGAATGACGTCACTAAGAGCTACTTTTAGTTTTAGGATTCTTTGTGAATACGGGTCCTGGTTTTAACCAGGTTCTTAAATTTAAACTCAAGTGGACAAACACATACAAGACAGTCAAAGATTATTTATTAGCCAAAGATGAAAACAACATTGAAAGCCTGAGGTGAGAAATTAAAACAACCAATGATTTTAATTAACATCAATAACTTGAAGATGAGAGGAATTCAGTGGCTATAAAGTGCCCAGGTCATGTGGCTGCAAAACACACCCAAATCATCATCTCTTAATCAGCGTGCTTCACAGCTGGCTTAAGGTATTTGTGTTTACATGCTGTGTTCTGGTTTTCATTAAATATGGAACTGTGCAAACATCTCTACTTTGATCTCATGTGTCTAAAGAACATTGTTCCAGCAGTCTTGTTGTTTATTCAGATGCAGCTTTGCAAATCTAAATCCATGCTTTCATATTGTTTTTACAGAGTGGTGCTTCTTCTGTTTCATTGTAATTGAGCTGTCATAAAATCTGAAATGGCACTCTCTAGGTTTTTGTTTTGGTTTCTGAAATTACTCTGAATTTGGCGTAAATCTGCTGGGACATCATTTTGATGAAGTCATTGTAGAAAGATGGATTTTAAAGTGTTTCAAAAGTGCTTATAACCCTTCCCAGATTGAGGAGCAGAATCAGTTGCTTTGTAAAAATGATGGCTGGTTAACCTTGGCTGTAATTGCAGAAGTAACAATAATCCTGAAAACCACTGAAGTTTAACAACTATACTTTCTGACTTAAAGCATGGCAGTGATCTCATGAAGAAAATATTTATATTATGTATTTCTACTTTTGCTGTCATCTGTGTAAAGCAGTGTTTTCAAAGATTTTTGCTGGGGTTGTGAAATGCCAAATAGGGGTCTTGTGATGTTCATTATGCTATATTCTTAAATGTACACATATATACAAGCCAAATACCACCACTCTGCGAGCTTTATGATCTTGGTCACTAAATTCTGCATCTCTTTTCATCTATAAGTCTATCCAACTGGTCAAATATATTTTTGGAAGGCAGTGCATTGAAGTATGACACTTATAATACGATTAACAATTTTGAACACAGCGATTGTGATGACAAATTCAGTGCAACATATTATGCACGTCAATTACAAGCTGTTAAAAAAACAAATTATACAACAATTGATTATCTGGAGTCATCTTTGAATGTAAACATCACATTCAGTGACATGAGCTTTATGGAACAAATATTGAGTCTCTCTGTTTTTATCTCCAATCAGCATTGCCCTCTATCTTCTTAAGTATGCTCTTAATGAGGCACAACAAAGAAAAGGGAGTGAAATGAAAGCGTAGAGAACTCCTTTAACACCAGCTGCTCTGAAAGTGGCTGTATCAGCTGGGTTAAGCGAGCAGTTTTGTAAAATCTTCAATAATACTGACCTCAATAATACTGTCAGTCTGTTAAAAGTGGGCATAATCTATCTCCTTTAAAGGTTTTGTTTGGCATGTTCTTAACCAGGCCTTTAATGGGTATAAAGAAACAAAAACTGCTGTCAAATCAGTTCAGTGTTTAATGATTAAGAGGTCTTTTTGAACACAAACAAGACAATACAAAGCGTATTTATACCCCTTGACCCAAAACTGTCCACGGATTTAAATCTTAAACTAAAGACACCCAGCATGCGAGTTAAGCATTGTTTTGGCTTCAGAACATTTATTTTACGTCAGTGTAATCAGATGCATCTCAATAAACTGGATAAACATAAACAAATTTGTTCATTTTATTTATTCAACCACAAATGTGAAACTTATATATTATAAATTTATAATAGACAGGGTGATACGTTTCAAGCATTTATTGCTGTTAATTTTAAGGATTTGGCTTAACACTGATAAAAACACAGCATTGGGTTTCCCAGAAATTGAAACAGTATATAAGACCAATAAAAAGGGATATTTAATACAGAAATGTTTTGGTATGGTCTACAAAATCATGGGGAAAAATGTTGACTTGAAAGTTGTTCAACAGACAGTCATGGACACCGTCCACATGATGTTATGCGACAAAAGGTCATTGATAAAGAAGTGGAGTATTCAGATAATGCTGTACTCAGTATAATACATATGAATGAACATACATGCATTATGCATAATAATGGAAAATTTAGTGGAAGGAAAAAGAAAAGAAATAAACATTTGCACTATTCCTTCTGTTAAGCCACTCCTGTATCCGAGACAGAAATGTCTTACTTGGGCTAAGGAGTAAAAGGACTTTACAGTCCTACGTTTTTGTCCAAATTAAAGTACATTTGGCATTTTGTTCTGAATTCAAGGTCCTTGGGTCTGTAGGAAGATTGTAGAGGTACATAATCTAAGTTTTGTGAGCTCCAGAGTTGTTTTCACACTCAATACTTTTTTTGGACCACTGTGTTTGATATAAGTCCAAATTCAGTGCAGCAGCCACCTAGAAAATTTTAGAGCGCTTCATGCCTATATGGGTATAGAGTACTGTCAAGAGGAAGATGAGATAAACCAGACACAACAACAGAGATGAACTAAAGGCTGCTATCGATGCGAACTGGGCTTCTTCAGACCTCAGCAGAGTCAACACTTAGAATATATCACCCTGTGTGAAATTAATCTAACTAATGTACAAGTTTCACTTTTTTAATTGAATTCCTACAATAAATTAACTTCACAATGGTATTCTAATGCATTGAGATGCACCTGTATCTTTACAGTTGCTGTGCTGTGTGAGTGCACCTGATTCAGATAGTAGTACGTCTCAGCCTCCTGGAGATACAGCGAGTGCTTCTCATGAGGGGGGAGACCTGCCAGCATCTCATAGAAGATATGATAGTTCCTTTCTGATTTGGCCTGTGCATTAAAGAAAACAGAAATGAGCTGAATTCAGTCTTTTTTGATGAAAGGATGGTAACCAGCAAGACTAGCCAAAGGCTTAATGCTTCTGCAGCAGGTGTGCCCAAGTGCAACTCTGCCATCCCATGCATTCCTGCTCCAACAAACCTGAATCAAATGACTGAATTCCTTCATCACCAGTCATTCAGCTCTGAAAAGGCCTTGTAACAAGCCATTCATTAGATTAATGTGGGTTGTTAAGGGGATGCATCCAAACGTTGCAAGATAGTTGCTCTCGAGGACTGGACTTGGGCACCTCTCCTCTACATTGTCCTCTTTCTCACTATGACTCAATTGTAAGACGACTCTACCTGATGTGCAGTGTGTGTGTACAGGTGTGTGCTCCTTTTGTTTTTCACCTGAAAGACAATGCGGGACTTCTCCAACAGGTACTGAGACGTTATGGCACCACTGATTACACCCCTGGGAAATGGCACATACATAGACACACACACACACATACATCACTGAGTTAGGTAACAGGTCATACATGTGTAATGTGCTTGGATCTGCTCCGTCGCAGCTCTAACAAAAAAACTGATCCTAATGTAACTGTGCTTGTGGGACATGTTTGCATATTTTCCAGTAAGCCCCCTGTGTATCCATTTCGTCAGATAAGGTGTCCTTTTTAAACTTACACAAAATTAGTCTGACGGCATTACACCTGTGGGTCTATGTAGAACAATCAGCAAAGCCCTTAATAAAATACTGCTACCTCAGAAAAAAAACATTAATACACTGCAGAAATAACCAAAACATTTTGCTGAATTAGTACTGGGGCTTGAATAGTACTGGTTTTATATCTGCACTTTTAAAAATAGCTTCAGTCACACCCCTTCATAACAAACACAACCTAGACCTCTATTTGCTACTAAACTACAGATCTATATGTAAATCACTCGTGTTATCTAAAACATTCGAAAAATTGTCTGTAATCAGCATTTGAGAGCAAATTCAATTAGGTTTTCATTAAAAACACAACGCAGAGAGACTGCTCCCCTAGCTTACTAACAATATTATCCTTAATATTATTTTTTGATTAAAATATTGTTTAAGTTCTGTTGGATCTCTCAACAGCTTTTGATACTATTGATCATGTCCTACTTACTCTTCGCTTAGAATAATTAGCTGCTGTTACTCTTTAGTGGTTCATCTCCTACTAATAAAACCAAAACTTTCATGTAGCAAATGGTGAGGCTGACTCTATCCAAGCACCCCTGATGCATGGTGTGCCACAGGGATTAATACTTGGGCCTTATGCTTTTATTTATACTTGGCTTGTGCTACTCATACAAAAACTCTGCTGTGTGTAAATGTTATGCTGATGATACATATCTATTCATCTGTAAAATAGAATGATCTCACAAAGCTCAATACTTTGCACCATTGCTTTGCAGCGATTGGTAACTGAATGGCTCTTAAACACCAACAAAAGCTGAAACTGTTGCCTCTTTTGACTTGTTCAATGAAAACAAGAGTAGAAAATATTGTTACTCACTCATCCATGTAGATTTCTGTGTGTTTGCCAAAGCGTGAAGAGTTGTCATTGCGGACTGTTTTGGCATTCCCAAAAGACTCCAGCAGGGGTGTAGCCTCGAGGATCTAATAAAACATAACAAACACATCACTACGTTACCTATGTTATACAGAAATGTTGGTTATCATACATAAAAAAAAGATTTTACCTCTATCTGAAGGAAGACGGTGCATGTGAGGAAAAAAATAATGAAAATATATATTTAATAATATAAAGCTATATTTGTATGAGGTTAAACAGAAGTCATCAGTAAATACCTGTTGTGTGACATTGCGTTTGTGATGTATGGCTGTCAGGTAACGCAAGATCAGCTTAGTAGCCTCAGTCTTTCCTGACCCACTTTCTCCACTGAAAACAGAAAAACAAATGAGCATACAAAACAATTGTACTAGAGTTTTAATTGGTGGAGATTGTATCCATTAAAAATCTCTTGAATTGGTTAGCTACTGGACTGAAAAGGGGTGAATGAGTGGGTAAAGAAGTTGGCAATTTTTTTTTGCATAGGAAATTACAAAAAAGCCTTAAGAAATACTGCCCAAAAAACAAAGTTTGCCTGTGTGAGGAGAGATTATCATTTTAAAATCTATAATAATTTTGCACTTAATTAGGCTGTCTTCGTCTCATATTGAGTTCTGTTTGATGATCTGAAACATTTTGGTGTTTCAGATCAAGTATGTGAAACTTGACTCAAGTGATGTTTTTAAATGCACAGAAATAGTTAAATAAATACTTTAAAGTCATACAAAAATAAGGAAATTGGGCAGGTGAAAGACAAAAAGGAGTCTTAGACTGCCCCCCTCCAAAAAAAGAAATAACTAAAATATGAACAGTATTGAAATATCATGTCTTGAAGAAACTTGGGAACAATCCAGTAAAGATCTGATATGACTATCTTCAGATAATCATCAACTGTATGCCAAGTATTGTTGGCATAGACATACAAAATATTTTTGGCAATATAGTGTATGTGTCTGACACCATAACAATATTGTAACACTAGTATAAACTATTTCCAAATATATGTCAAATATAATATCACCGTAACTGAAATTTTCTTTTTCATTCAACATTGTTACTTCCATCACTGTAGGTTTCAATTCAAATGATCAGACCTCAAAACAAGGTTTTAAATCTGGACTGTATAAAAGCAAAACAAAAGAAGAATTTGACCTAATGGACAGTGAAAAGGCAGTCATATACAGTTATACCTAAAAAACTAGAATCTCATGAAAAAATTCAATATTTTTTGTCACTCATATTAGAAAGTTAAAGGCACATGTTAAATAGATTTATTACACAGAGAGTGAAATATTTCAAGCCTTTATTTCTTGTAATTTTGATGATTATGGTTGACAGATAATGAAAACCCAAAATTTGGTGTCTCAGAAAATTAGATTACTACATAACATCAATAAAAAAGCATATTTTAAACAGAAATGTCAGGCTTCTGAAAAGTATGTTCATTTCTTAGCACTCAATACTTGGTTGGACCTCCTTTTGAATGAATTACTGCATAAGTGCAGCCTGGCATGGAGGATATTAGCCTGTGGTTCTGCTGTAATAGAAGTCCAGATTGCTTTGATATTGGCCTTCGGATCATCTCCATTGACGGGTCTGATGCCTATCATCTTCCTCTTGACAATACTCCATAGATCCTCTATGGAGTCAGGCCAGTTTTCTGGCGAATAAAGCCCAGTAACACCATGGTCATTGAACCAGCTTTTGGTACCTTTAGCAGTGTGGGCAGGTGTTGCTGTAAAATTGAATCCATATCTCCATAAAGCTTGTCTGCAGACAGAGGCATGAAGAGCTCCAAAATGTCCTGGCAGATTGCTACATTGACTGTGACTTCAGAAAACACAGTGGACCAACACCAGCAATGACATGGCACCCCAAATTATCACTGACTGTGGAAACTTCACATTGGACTTTAAGCAACCTGCATTTTCTGCCTCTCCTCTCTTCCTCCAGACTCTGGAACCTTGTTTTTTAAATGAAACACAAACCACTGAGCAAAAATCCAGTTCTTTTTCAGGTAAGACACTTCTGATGTTGTCTCTGGTTCAGTAGTGACATGACACTAGAAATGCATCATATGTGGCCCATGTGAAGAAGAGGCTCTTCATGTGCTGTCTCCTGCCTCAGTCTGTTCCTTGTGAAGCTCTCCCAAGTACTTGAATGGATCTTGCTTGACAATTTTCCCAAAGCTGTGGTGATGCTTGTTGCTGATGCAATTCCTACTACACGTCTTCCTTCCACTCAACTTTCCATGAATATGCTTCTTTAGCAATGACCTATTGTGGCTTACCCTCCTTTTGGAGGCTGTCAATAACTGTCTTCTGGGCATCTTTCAAGTCAGTCTTTCCCATGATGTAGCCTATTGACTCAGACTGAGAGACCATTGAGAGGCTCAGTAAACCTTTGCAGTTGTTTAAGTTAATTAGCTGATTATGGCGTAACACAATACGTTTCCAATATTTAACTTTTTCACTATATTCTAATTTTTTAGGACACTGAATTTTGAGTTTTCATTTTCTGTAAGCCATAACCATCACAATTACATGGCAATGTTTTGTTCAGTTTAAATGATGCTTACAAAAATGAGTATTGATGAGAAACATAGTCTTCAGCAGCAACAGTGACAGAATTTCATACCTGATAACAATACACTGGTCCTTTTTGGCATCCATCATGGTTGTATATGAGAGATTAGCAATGGCAAAGAGATGACTGCAACACAATGAAACATTTTTAATGAATGACCATTACTGTACACCAGTCACTTCTGTGTGCTGTGTGTCTGTTTTTTGAAGATGAGGTAGCGAAATGCATGACCAAACGCTGCCTTGGCAACCAACCAGCTACAGTGTAACAGTAGCCTGTCACTAACACGTGAGAGCGCTGGCATTTACACCCGTGCTTACCACAATACAGCATCTCTACACTTCTGTTGTAGAGATGCAGTATTGTGGTAAGCACGGGTGCGGAACAAAAGTACAAAGGCACGCAAACACACAAGTTCTCAAAGTACAGGATACAGTTAAATACAAAATATTATGAAAGCATTCTACACCTGCAGCTATTTTACATTTTGTTACAACCACAAACATTACTGTATTTTATTGGTAATTTATGATACACAAAACAGGCTCAGTTCATAAATTAACTTCCCAAGCTTTGGGCATTTCACCTTCCATTTTCTGAAAATGGAAAGATTATCCTATGACTGCAAACCTATCAAGGACATCAACTAAGCTGAAAAGCAGAGCAAACAGAGAAACAGACAACAGGTTGATGGTAACACTGCACACTGCAGGAGCTGCAGAGATCCACACCTTAGGAGGAAGTATCTGTACAAATGAGAACTATTAGTTCTCTATCTTGTTTATATACGAATGGCAGGAAGAAATTAGTAGGAAGTCCTGTTTAACTTTCGCCACAAGGGGACAGAGCTAGAAGGTGATCAGATCAGATGAGACCAAAACTAAGCTTTTTGGCCCATTTGCAAAACGTTGTGTGTGACAAAAACTGAGACAAAACTCTACATAGTCTTGAATCACTCCATCCCCTTAGTGAAACATGGAGGTGGCAGCATCATGCTATGGCGAATGCTTTTCTTCAATAGGGACAACAGGAAGGAGATGGATGGAACTAAATATAGAGCAATACTGGCAGAAAACCAGCTAGAGGCAGCAAAACCATTGAGAATGGGGCTTCATTTTGAAACATCCAGCAAAATAACAGACTCAAAGATTTTTAGGTCTGGAACACACAAACATTCCAAGGTCTTACGGGGGGTTGTCACTCAGACCGTGGCCATCATACTGGTGCACCATGTCTGTGCCATAGATGTTAAGCAGCTTGTATGGGTTAACAGACACAAGGATGCGCCCTATGTAGGTCTGGGAAAGAAACAGAGAAAAAAAAATTATCCTAGTGTTTGTGATATTTTACTATTTTAGTGTATTGTCATGTTAGACATTTAGCGTACATATATAAGTTCGTGGTCAAAGCGTTTCTTCAGGTTCAGTACAACTGTGGTCTCATTCAGATCACTGAAATTAAACAGAAGAAATTAAACAAACCCACTGAGCACATATTGCCATACTAGGCTACCAGTCCTGCATTTACTTTGAAAACCATTCCTTATTATTATTTAAAGACAATGAAGGTCTTTCTTTCTTTCTTTTAAACTGTTGTTGCAATGAAACAATATTCAGCTTTTCTTAGAATTTGAAGGAATGTTAGTTCCACACAAATTTACTTAAGTGCTGCAATAAATAAAATCCTCGTGAAGTGGATCACAAACAGTAAATTAATTCTATGTCTTCTTTAAATTACTCATTCGTTGAAAGAGCTTAAACAGAAGTAAATTCGCATTTTTTATATTTGGTCTAAATTGTGCTTACGGGAGCTGAGTTAGGTCTTCCATTCCCTCTGCCCAGCGTACAACTCTGTGGCCTGTAGTGGGCATGCTTATTACAGAATAAATCTGGACACAATTAATAAACAGTTACTATAGCATTAGAGCAATAAAACCATATAACGTTTTGAAAGCTTGAGAAATATATACAATACTGGATGCAAAGCTGATATGACAGCATTGTAATGGAATGCAGATAATCTAGTTGGTTAAACCTAAAAGAAAATGTTTATCAACTAGTTTGTGAGTTTGTAAATATTTTAGGTACTGCTTTAATAACGCAAACAAAAGCTCAGCAAAAAACTGGAAGCATTTCTTTTTAACAGTCATATTACATTCCACATGAATAAAAACAGGTACCTTGTCATACCAGCTTTGGCCTGGTACCCTGGTTCTGCCAGGAGTCCACTCTAGGTTCTGAGGCAGTTTCTCTGCAACCCGAGGGCTCGGCGAATATGCTTCCAACACCCCATCTTCTTTGTACATGGACCACTTTGACAAATTCTGAAGTGTCCCATGTGGCAAAACCCTCTCAGCCGCCCAAACATCGTCCCCACCTTCACCTCCAACTCTCGCGTTCCTGGCCCAGTGGCCAGATCGTGGCCCATACGGAGGTATCACAGCATAGCGATGGTCCTCCCCCTGAAGTTCTGTTGGCACGGTGTATGAAGCATAACGAAGCTGCTGGTTTTGGATGGCATCAGACAGTTTTGGGTTGTGGAACCGGCGTGTGAGAAGAGAGCCATCTGGAAGCCTGTGAAACAAAGAATATTTTATTTACGCAGATAATGCAGCAAAGAGCTGTATTATACTGGTTAAATATGAGATTAAGGACCCCAGGTACCAAACTTGCATTTTAACATTTTATTTACCCTCTAAGATCTATGTATAAAAGGTTTCTCTTCTTACATACAACTGAATAATTAGGTTTTTGCTGTCTGTCCAAAAACTTAATGTCCCTGGGTGTCTTTATTTGTTTATTTAAGGTTGGCTAGTCCTTGTTTTTGTGTGGACAGGAATAATATATAATAAAAATGTGACCTTTGTAGCCTTTGTTCCTTCAAAATTTAGCCTGAACAAAGATGTTGAAAGTCAAGCTTGGTTTGCCGATTTGACCAACCTCAACAATTCTTTGTCTTCATATACTTTTCACTTTAAACTACATTTTTATGTTCTTTACAGGTAACATCATCTTTTCTGTGTCGTTTAACAAAATTTTGTTAAGGTGATATGTTAAAAGCAGAATATATTTATCATACACGAGCAGAATATCAATAGACCTTAGGAGACCGACCCAATGCCTCATTAGATACTTGGCTGCTGAACATGTTTTTCTGTGCAACACTACGTAAAGCTTAGTCAATTTTAGAATTTCTAGTTTCTATTACAAGTGTAATTCCATACCTGTAAGCGACACCACGCAGTTCTTCATTCTGCAGTGCAGAGGCAACATTGGGGCTTGTGGGTTTGGGTGCACCCGACAGGACTGATGGATCAGAGAAAGTATAGAGACCAGCAGAACGAAGTCCCTGATTCTGCCTAAGAGCAGCTGTCAGGTTTGGAGTGGATGGCTTCTGGCCAGGCAGAACTAAAGTACCATCAGGGAGCTGGTATGTTGCAGTACGAAGGTTCTGGTTTAGAAGAGCCTAACGGTGGTAGATGAAATAAAACTACTTACTCAATTTCACAGTGCCAATAAATCTCTAACCTACAGTGCCTTGCAAAGGAATTAACATTTTTTGATGTTAAAACCACAAACTTCTAAAATTTTTGTTATGATTCTGGGCTGTTTTGTCTGCATTGCCTCTGTCTGCCTGCTGATCATCTCTGTGCTGAAGCTATTCTGGTGATTGCTTTCACCTGATCCTTCCTAGCCAGCTCCCTAATCACGCCTCACCTGCTTCACCTGTTCACCTGGCTTTATAAGCAGCATGCTGACAGACAAACGGCGCCAGATTATCGAAAGCCTTAGTGTGAGTACATGTCCAACGGTCCTGTCTTGTCTGACTGCCTGATCCTGATCTCATTTTTGCCTACTGGGTACCTCTGCTCTGCCTTGCCCACGTCAGATATCTCCCTGGCTTCTGATTTCTGGACACTGACCTTGCTTCTGCCTCCTGACTACTGCCCTCTGCCTGACCTTCAGATCTGCCTGCCTGAATCTGCCTCCTCGTGCATGTTATAGTTTCTGTGCCCTGACCACCGCACTCTGCTTATTCACCAGGTTTGCAATAATAACCGATAACTTCTTCCTGTGTGATGTTAACCTGCTGTCACCAGACAATCACGCTGAGGAGCCGAAAATCAGTTTCCTTATTCTACCACTGTTTCTGAGAAGGTTAGTGGCTTTATTTCTGAGCTTATCATTATTCTCAGTTCTCTGCTCAGCCACTAACTTGTCTGTCTGCCCTCAGAGGTCCCTGAGCCTGCCGCTGGTTGTTTCCTGCCGAACGTCAACCAGAGGTTTCAATAAACCTTTTGATTTCGATCTGTTGAGTCTGGCTAAATTTCGGGTCCTCTGTACAATACTCCTCATTTAATTAAAATTATTAGTCCTAGTCTTTTGGGGTATGCCTCTACCAGCTTTGCACATTTCCAAAATGAAATCTTTACACTGGGAAATATAACTCATCAATTAGATTTAACAGGGTTTCTTTCAGGATTTCTGTATTTAGCTCCATCTTCCCATCAACTGTTGCGGAAAACTGTAGTGGGGACTTCTTGAGGCTTTCGTTTTACAATGGCTGTCATCTTACTACCCTTTCACAAGTAAAGTTCAGATTTGTGAAGTGCATGACGAATATTTCTCCCAGCCACCTAAGCTATGAATCTATCCTCTAGTGTTACTATTGGACTCTTGGCTGCGTCCCTGAATAATTCTCTCCTTGCTGAGCCTGTCTGAGGTAGATGACTATCTGTTTGGTTTGCATTTTTGCCATATTCTGAGCTTTGTCCAAAGCTTGGGATATTTCATCATGACCGAACTCAACTTTAAACTTCTCCACAAGTTCATCTGTTAAATGTCGGGTGTTTGTTCACCAATGTTCTCTTACAAACCTTCAAGGAACTGCTGGATATACACTGAGATTAAACTACTCACTGGACTGTATTTAATAATTAGATGACCTCTGAATGTCAACGTGCTGTATTTTATTTAGGGGTATCAAAGTAAAGGAGGTTGAATCCATGTGAATGCCACATTTTCAGATTTTTGTTTGTAATAAATGTATACCATGCTCTACTTGAAATGTATGGTGTTAAATATCACATAGAATACAGAGGTTTGAGGTTGTAATCTCTCAAAATATGAAAAGGTTCAAGGGGTACGAATATTTTTGCAAGGCACTAAATGTAATTTATTACTGTATAACTCAACAGACTGAAGCTTCTACAATATGTTTCACTTTAGTCCAACATTGGAACAGCTTGTATCAAAGCATAAGCAGAGAAGAAACATACTTTGGACAAATTAGGACCAACTGGTTTTCTTGGGTCAATGATGATTGTTCCATCAGGCAGAGTGTAGGATATGCCTTTTAAATATGGATTTTGCAGGGCTGCTGTCAGATTTGGACTCTTTGGCTTCCTAGGGTCCACAATAATAGTTCCATCTGGAAGGGTGTATGAAGCAGCTCTCAAGGCTTGGTTACCTAGAGCCTATAGGAACAAATGGCTTATGTTAAAAAGAAAAGCAGCAGATTGGATTACAAACCTTTACTAGCAAAACTATTTCCATATCAATGTTTAGAAACTTTAAGTCCAAACTAAAATAACACAGGATGAAGATACATATGGAGAAAAATCAGCAAAACACTAATCTGAAATCTGAATCTTTAGTTAACCTTTGCCAGATTTGGTGACACTGGTGTAGATGGATCTCGAACCCCCTGTGGTAGTGTGAATGAGGCATTCCGTAATGAGGAGTGTTGAAGAGCATTAGACAGATTTGGAGAGGTAGGTTTCCGTGGATCAATGATGATAGTGCCATCCGGGAGGGTGTACGAAGCACTCTTCAGGTAAGGGTTCTGAAGTGCTGCGGTAAGGTTGGGTGACTTTTCTGTTTCATAGGCTATCACAATTGTACCATCAGGAAGAGAGTAAGAAGCTTCACGTATGGCTGGGTTGTTCAAGGCCCTACTAAGGTTTGGGGAAATAGGATGCTAAACAAAACAATATGTATATTAATTATGTACAATATGATTGCAAGGGTTATATGTTATTGAAAGATGTGTGCATACATTATTGGTAAATTCAACGTAAAGTAAGGAACTACAAGTCATTGGTTACTTTCTGTCTGGGATCCATAAAGGTGCCATCGTGTAGAGTATATGAAGCTGTCCTCAGATGCTGGTTTTGAAGAGCTCCAGAAAGGTTAGGTGACATTGGCTTCTGAAGTAGACGCGGGTCCTGTTTGAGTTAAAGTTGGACAGCCAAAAAAAGGGATGAGAATTTTTCCAATCAAATTTAACTTTCAGTAGACAAACATAATGAGAAAGTAATTTGAACTTAATACTTACCCTTATAACTGATCCGTCAGGCATTATATATGAGGCACTCCGGAGTTGTTGGTTTTGCAATGCATGACCAAGCAATGGTGAAGAACGGGGATCTGTATAAGGGCTTCTCAAGGTTCTCTCTGGCAGCTGGTATGATGCCTGCATCAATTGTGGGTTTTGCAGGGCTCTTCCCAACATAGGTGAAGAGGGTGATTGAGGTACAACTGAGGACTGTCTGAGTTGCACAGGGGTCTGAAAGGATGCCTGGCGGAGATTTGGGTTCTGCTGAAGGGCATTGTGAAGCTGAGGCCCAGCTGGGGCATAGGGATTGCGACGTTGCATGATAGGAGATTTTAAATTTGACACATAATGCAAACCAGTTTGGTTTTGCAGTGCATCTTGAAGCAATGGTGCTGGGCCAGGCTCAGAGATGTAATCATATGGCGTACCAAGAGATGGTCCATAAGGGAATTGCATCTGTGGAGTTTGATAAGAGGCCATGCCTCTCATTGCCTGACTATGTCTCATGGCGCCAGAAAGCAATGGAGATGATGGTACAGATGGGGCATATGGAGACTGAGGTCTCTGAAGGGGAGAAACATATGATGCTTCTCTTACTGCTTGGTTTTGCAGTGCTCCAGAGAGCATTTGTGAGGGAGGGAGCAAAGGCTGCTCATAAGGTGACATTGGTCTCTGCAGTGTATGATCATGAGGTTCTACTAATTCTGGAGCCATCTGACCCATGCCCATAATTTGGGCTGCCTCTGGTCCAAGGGCTGGAAAAGCATCTGGTCGAATACCTTGGTTCTGCAAATAATGTGATAACATGGGAGAAGATGGGCCAACAAATTGTGATGGCTCAGTGTTAGAACGCAGTGCAAAACCAGTTTGGTTTTGCAGTGCATCTTGAAGCAGTGGCGCTGGGCCAGGCTCAGAGATGTAATCATATGGCATAACAACAGTTGGTCCATATGGTGATTGTAACTGTGGAGTTTGATAAGAAGCCACACCTCTGATTGCCTGACTATGTCTCATGGCTCCAGAGAGCAATGGAGATGATGGTACAGATTGGACATGTGGAGACTGAAGTCTCTGAAGCGGAGAAGTGTAGGATGCTTCTCTCACTGCCTGGTTTTGCAGAGCTCCAGAAAGCATTTGTGAAGGAGGAAGCAAAGGATACTCATAAGTAGACATTGGTCTTTGCACTGTAGGATCAGAAGGTTCTACTAATTCTGTAGCCATCTGACCCATGCCCCCTATTTGTGCTGCCTCTGTTCTAAGGGCTGAAAAAGCACCTGGTTGAATACCTTGGTTCTGTAAAGAACGGGACAACCTGGGAGAAGAGGGGGCAACAAATTGTGGTGACCGCTCAGTGTAAGAATCAGCATAAGGATCTGACACATAGGACTGACGATTCAGTTGAGGAGAGAGGCGAGGGGATGGACTGCGTGACATGTGTTTCATGGAGGGCTGTGGGGAAGGAGGAGGCATGCTCCTTATCGACTGCTGGGCTCTAAGGGGACGACCTCGAGCAATAGGGCGAAGAGGAAGACGGCCAGATTCTCTTCTCGCTAGGGGAGCACGTTGGACCATGAAAGGAGAATGGAAAGGAGAAGAGTGAAGGGAGTCTATGGTAAGAACAGAAGATCTATTACTTCTTACAGAAGATGGACGAAATGGACGCACATTCTGTGTGGGAGGGGGCACTGGACGTCCTCTAAGACCCATGGGGGAGGGTCTGACAGTACCTAAAGGAACATTTCCTAATGCCCTAGGCCTGGCCAATGGTGTGGGGTCCCTGAGCAGTCGAGTTGAGCGACGAGAAAGTGTAGGAGAGGATGGAGCTGGCCGAGGCCCTGCAGGAGATAAACTTCTGTGAGAAGGAGAGGGTGAAGGCTTTCGACTTAGCTGAGGAGACAGAGGCGGTGATGCAAGACCAGGGGAGAGTGGAAGTGGAGGTGGTTCTTGCATCTTTTTTCCTCCAAATGGACTTCGAGCAGGAGTGGGTGATGACTGGAGACCTTGCATCCTCATGGAAACGTGGGGTGATGACGGTGGAGAACGGTGCCTCATTGGTCCTCTCTCCAAGGGTGGAGGACTACGACGAATTATGGAGGCACGGGGAGAATGGGGGGGTGAGGGTGCTCGAGCCAGAGGTGAAGGTGACCTTTGAGGCTGTACACTACGATGAAGAACTGGAGACACCATTGGAGAAGCAGGAGGTGACATCTGTCTAGACAAAACAGATCGAGATCTTTGGGCATTAATGAACCCACCCCTTATGGAAGGTTGTGGGGAGGGGATCTGCCTTCGTGCAACCATAGGGGTGGGTGCTGTCGAAACCATGGCAGAAGGATGGTGTTGCATTTGTGGAGAGGGCATGATGACAGAGCGGCGAGATGGAGCGGGAGAAGGTTGCATGCGGCGCGCAGGAAGAGGAGACATGCTCGCTTGTTTAATAATCATGGCTGTTGGTGTTGGGATTGTTGGGAGGTTGTAACCCTGCGGCTGTGGTATCATCATTGGGTCTGTTATCATCTGCGGCGAGTAAAAAAGGTGTGAATTAAATTATTCTATAGTAATACAAAAACAATTTGTGTTTTATAAAATGAATACAGCAATAGACATTAATGCTATTAATGCTAGTATCAAACGTATACATAAAATACATAAAACCTAGGGTTTTATGTATTTTAGTGTGTCACAAACAATTACCATTTGAGATGCATCTTTTTTTTATAATTAATACCATGGTGGAATCTGTGGTGTTTCGTTTTGTACATCTGAAGATAGATTTAAATAATTATAGAACCTGATAAGGGCTAGAACATTTTTATGTTAATGCCCCAGAAAGGATAAGGGATATACCTTCTTTTTACCATTAGGCTAATGAAGCTCATCTGAAATGCAGCAGTGTGGGAGTTGAGGAACAGCCAGGGCAGGTTAGCACTCCTCTTGAAAATTTAATCCTGTATAAGAACTTGTTTTACAATAAGTTGGCCCTAGCACAAGCATGGGCGATATCAATCTTTGAAGGCCGTTGTGCTGCTTGTTTTAGATATTTACCACTTGGAAACTCTTGATTTCAATTATTGGGCTATCAGGAGGAAAATGCTGAATTTGGTGACAGGCAAAAAAGGCATGTCGACCATTTACAGCAGTGCATTGAAGAAGAAACACTGATAAAACATCCAGCCCCCTAGGACGTTTCCCACCTCTGCCATGGGAAAAGGCTGGCTGGGGCAAATATTACTTTTTACCCCATCTCTTTCTATATGTTACATATTAGTTTCTCTTAAACCCAGTTTTAATCTTTATTCACATAGAATGCATATGGATTGCAGTACTCTTATATATATATATTATGTGCAACATTACATGAAATGTATAATCTTGACCAGCTGGACACATCACTTTGTCACACCTGCACATCTCCAAGTACTGTCATGTTAGATATATTGTATCACTCCCTCTTGGACAAAAGCAATGACAGACTATTACCTGTGGTGAAACTGGTTGTGGAGACATTGGTTGTTGTTGGAGCAACAACTGCTCCAACATCATCTGCTGCTGTGGGGACATAATTTGCTGGGGCATCAACTGCTGTTGTGGTGACATCTGTATAGGCATCATTTGAGGCAACATACTATTCTCTTGTTGGAACATCATCTGCTGCTGTGGGGACATTATCTGTTGTGTTGACAGTAGTTGTTGCTGTTGAACAGGAAACATAGGCATTTGTTGTTCTGATACCGGTATTGGTATTTGCTGTTGCAATGACATCATGTCTCCAAGTTGATATGGTGCAAGAGGAATGTGGTCTTCATACTGGATATCTGACATGTCTTCAAACTCTTGATCTGGAGGCGAAGTAGGTGGAGGAGGCAAAGGAACATCTAGTCGCTCTTTTCCAAACAGGCGCACTTGAGGTCTAGGAACTCTAAATGTAATGTCCCCTTGCTGAATTCCACCAAAGTCATCCCCAGTTTGATTCATCTGACCTGCATATCGGTCCCCATTGAGGCAGTTTACATTATCTATACCTGGCACCCCAAACCCAAAGACCTGTTGGCCTTCAAGTGGGAATGTAGTCTGTTGTGAGCTCAAGTCTTGGTATTGCATACCAGCCTCGCTGTATCCAAGCTGATAACCTGGTTGAAATCCTCCTTGCATTCCCATAGTTGCAGTATAAGAATCCTCATGATAACCTGCTTGCCCAATGTCAAGGTAACCCATTTGTCCATTTGCATAGTAAGCTCCCTGACCATTTTCATCATAATAAACCTGAGCCTGAGGATCAAGAAATCCTCCCATCTCCCCTCCATATATATGACCCATATTCATTTGAGCATAGTAGTCCAGGGCTTCATCACCATACATTGCCTGTTGTTGCTGGTACCCATAATAATTTGCTTCCTGAGTATCATAATACCCCTGGGCAGAGGAATAAGGATCATTGTATTCATAAAGTCCATTATCATAATACTCTCCATTTGGATCATAGAGTCCATCTTCCTCATAGTACCCTAGGTCTTGGTAGTCTGCGCCTCCCATCTCATTATCATAGTAGCCATACTGACCCTGTCTTCCATATCCTGGTGCTGACTCAACCCCATAATCACCATCATCATAACTGTAATCTCTCTGGGCAACTACATGGTGTTGGCCATATCCGTCATCTTCCTCCTCAAACTCATAACCATTGTTGTGGTAACCATGCAGAAACCGTCTGGAGCTGGAATGTTGTGGATTTCCTCTACGACGGCCTAAGCCACGATGCCTGGAATTTTCTTGCATTTTTTTTGACAGAAACCGTTTGGTAAGCCAATTAGTTGCCGCAGCAACCTTACCCAGTAACACACTACTGTTCTTGAAATCATCACTGGTGCCATCTTGCTTTTTAAATAGACCTCTAAAGAAGCCCCCTTTCCTCTTATTTGAGTTTCCACCCCCAAGACGAAGTAACATGTATGTTGGTTTTTTCCCTCCATTGGCTGCTGCCTTCTCTTTGGCCTCTTTCTCCTTTTTTTTCTTTTGGCTGGATTTAAATTTCATCATGAACCGAGAGGTGTTCTTCATTATAGACTTGCGGCGTTTTTTCTTAGCAAGCCGGCTCTTCCTCCTTCCCAAACCAAGGAATAAACGTGATGTGCTTTTCAGTTTCTTCACACTGTTCTTGCGTCGTTTGATTCCAGAAAACTTCATGAACATTTTTGACATGTTCTTCAGACCTTTCTTTGGGACTTTAACTGGAGCCTGTGGTTCTTCCTTCATTTTGCCTTTTTTCTTCTTCGCACCCACATCAGATTTTCCCCCTTTATGGTGACGATCATCTATAGATTTCTTTTTAGATTTACTGTGACCTGCTTCACCTTCATTGTCCTCCTCTTCTTCGTCATCATAGTCTTCATCATCTTCTTCGGAGTCATCACCACGTCTAGATTTCCCACCTTTCTTGTCTTTACCTCCTCGCCCTTTTCTCTTTTTGTCATCCTCTGAATCCTCATAATCGTCTTCTTCACTGAACTCTTCCTCTGCTTCTTCGTCACTCAGTAGCTCTTCCTCTTCAGACTCCACTTTTTTACCCTTCCCTTTGTCTTTTCCTTTTTTCCCATCATCTTTTCCTTTGGATGGCTCATCTTTTCCCTTCTTACCCCCTTTCTTATCATCCTTTCCACCCTTTTTGTCATCCTTTCCTCCCTTTTTGTCATCCTTTCCTCCCTTTTTGTCGTCTTTTCCTCCCTTTTTGTCATCTTTTGCTTTCTTGTCATCCTCTTTCTTTTTCTCTGGTTCAGGTTTTCCACCTTTCTTGGTGTCCTTTTTGGTATCTTTCTTACCAGGCATTTTGACCAGTTGCTAGAAGTACACCATGACCCCAGTACAAGATTCAATGCTGCTGACCTTTAAACACAAAAAGAGAATAACTTGTACCATGTTTGCAAACCAACCAAAAAGAGGATTGTCAGTAATCTACAAGAAAGTCAAACTTTAACTAACCTTTAAATTTTTTCTTGTTTTAGATGTGACTGTATGATTTTACACTGGGACTATTTGAGGGTTCACCATTAGTTTGAGAAGAAATCCACCTCTTCTTAGCAGCTCCACACTGCTCAAAACTGGTCCCCATTAATGCTCCTGTACAAATATAAAAATCCTCATATCTACAAAGAATGATCAAAATAGAAAAAAGTTATAGGAAAAAAAAAGTTTCTATGGTGTATCTCTGAAAAGCACCAAACCGAACAGTGAAAAACAATAGTGTGCAAAATTCCCCATTCGTCCTTCTCGTCCTTTCTCTTAACACATTCTTTAAAAAAAATGGTGTGGTCCTCCTTAAAATGTGTCACCACTTTCTGAACACTTTCTGAAAAGTTTTGTTAGGTAATCAATGTGGATTTTCTGCTCAGCAAAAGAGCTTCATGAGAGTGTGGCTTTGTTCCATTTTATTAAGTTGGCTGTAAAAAAAAATACCAAAAACAACAAGGTTTACCAGACACAAGATAGTATTTAACACCATAAAGGTGATTCTCAAAGAGCTTTTATCTGAAAACAAGGTGTTTAATAGATGATCAGCTGAACGACAATGTGCTTTTAAGGTTCTTCCTCCTCATTTTTGGCTATCTAAGGCTGGCCAGTCTTTGCCTTCATTTGCGCCAGAAAACTGCATTGAAAATGTTAAGCCAAAAGTTCACATCCCAATTTTGTTTAAACAAAGAGTCTGGAAGTCAGGCTTAGTTAACCCACTAGCTAAAACACGGTAAGTGAGTCATTTTCTATACAACTTCTTCCATAGTGGGTCACAAGGAAGCTGGTGCTTATCTCCAGCAGTCTATGGGCAGGGGGCAAGGACACCATCAATCCATCACAGGGCACCACACACCTTAGGGCAATTTAGAGGGACCAATTAACCTAACAGACATGTCTTTGGACTGTGGGAGGAATCCAGAGTACCCAGGGAAAACATGCAAACTCCATGCCAGGAGGCGAACCCAGAACCTTCTTGCTACAAGGCAACAGTGCTACCAACTGCGCCACGTAGCTAAGACACACTCAGGTTTCAATTAGATAAAAATACATGACTTTTCACCTTTCAGTTTTTAAACAATTTCACATTTTTTAGATAGCAGGCAACATAATTTCCTCAATGTCTGCTCAACAAAATATTGTGTCAGGGTTTTTTTCTGTTAAGTAGGTTAATTTCAGGTACTGTTCATCTGTGATAGAAATACTGTATTGTCCCCTCAGTTTATCCACATTCCTTGTTTTTAAGCACACACTACACAATATATTGTCATGATCAAACACAAGGACTTGGATGAAAGTTAGTTAAAAAACCACCAGTGCCTGAAGAACAACTATTGAAGACCTTTAGAAAGCCTGGAGAACTATTAATCAAGGCCACTTTGAAATATTACAAAAAAGTTTGACTCCTTGGAAGCCAAGTATAAAGAAAAGATTGCACAATACTCTACGTAAACCTTCTCTTGAAAGTTTTAATTTATCACTACTATGATCTTAAACCAATGCATGCATACCTCATTGTGCACAGTTTAAAGATAGCCTAACTGCAGACTTTAAAAAAACAACACACTATAGCCCTTTACTAAGGACAAAAATTACATTATAAACATAAAAAAGGCCTTACCCTCTGAGTGGTTCAGTCTTTTTCCTACAGACGTGTAGCCAAAGCTAAGTTCTTGTGACAGTGTTGACAATTTCATTCACCAGGACAGCTCCCCATTGTAGTTTCCTCCACTTCAGTGACAGAGCTAAAGAAGACCTGGCTTTGTTGTGGTCAGGGTCTTCAAGTTTGGTGTGCCCTTATAACAGGTCCCTTCTTTTTTGATCAAGAAAGAGGAAAATTAAAAAAATAATAACTTCAGGTAGTAATATACTTCTTCTGACTTTATCATGTCCTCCACTGGTAAGTAGAACACATTCCCTTACTCAGCACGACATCCTGGTTACAGTGTAGAGTGTTTGATATCAAGTGTGTGTGCAGGTAAGAGAGACGAGCAGATGAGTTGTGTTTGTTTGTGTGGACCTATGTGTAAGTGTATGTGTGTGTGTGGACAGTTCCTTGTCTCAGGTCATGGAAGGAGCCTTAATTTGTCATCTGGCTCTACAGGTGAAACTTGAGATCTCTGCGCAACTGAGGGGGCGTGGCATAAATAATACAAAACGTCCAGAGATGGACAGAAGATAAGCATGATTGGCTTATCTTCTGGGATGCAGAAAATAAACTCGATTGGAAGTAAAGATGCTATCAAATCTAGAAAATGCTGAGTATTTAACGACCTTTAATTTATTAGCATGACAGAAAATGTGTGTGAACACCTGCATCGCATCTGTTGTTCAATGAGCAGTTTTTTTTTCTCCATAGCATCAAATGTTGGCATCTGTTTAAACTAAATTTAAATAAGCTCTATAGCCACTGCTAACTTATTTTTACATGCGTTAAAAGCAGGAAATGGTCAGAGGCAGGAGTTACACACATTTGTTAAAGATATGACGTCTTCCTTCTAAGGTATCGGTGACACAAGAATGACTATCACAAATACACAGAGAGCCGACCAGTGAAGGATCAGTAACAGGGCTGTGATTATTAGTTCCATCAACCAAATTATCCCTCTTCCCGACGGAAGGGGTCAGATTGCCGGATCTGTCCTGCTACAGCTTGCAGGTGTTGGGTTGCTAGATCCAGATCTTATAGAATGTAAGTCAGTCTAATTAATACCAACCAGCAAAGAGCACATGTAGTCTATGTTTCTGCGTGTGTGCACAAGGCTTTACAAAAACACCTTAAAAAGGCTTGATGTTATGCAAGAATATTTATTCTTTTTTCCAAAGTTCGTGTCTAACGGCTCATGTCGCTTTTAGGAGAATGAAAAGACCCTATCAAAGCCATTCTCCCCCTTTCCTAAAGCAATTGGTGCTGGCAGGTGGTCCTCCATCTTTTGATAGAATTTGTAAAGAGGAAACAGCATAGAGACAGCAGGATACATGCCTGGGAGAACACTGCAGAATTACAACAGAGGTGCACATGATGAGGCTCATCAAAACCATTCATGACCTGAGGGGAAGCAAGAGATCACCTCTGTCAGTTAACACACACACACACACATACACGCACGCAACACCCCCCACCCCCGAACCCAGACCCCCCCCCCCCCCCCCCCCCCCCACACACACACACACACACACACAAACACACACACACACACAGCAATCTGCTGCTATCTAGTGGAGCAGTTCAACACCTACAGCACTCTTACTTTGGAGTTGATTAGATCAGGTTGGTGTTTCTGAAACTTTTTTAACAGTTGCCAATATCATCATGGTTACAAAAGAACTTTGGACTTTGTCATAATCTTTGGTTATGTCATTAAAACAAACAAAAAAAGAAAACAAATATCATCCACTGACACTGTATGGGTGAAGGACACAATTTAACTACGCGTCCAGTTTTTGTTTAGTTTCAAGTTGGAATAAATAACGCTTTAATGAGCTTTAATGAAGTCAGAATTCCAAGCAAGTCAGATGTTTGTTAGCAACCCTGACCACAAAATCCAACATGGCTGCCTTTTGCATTAGCTGTGACAGCCCCATTGAAACACCGTTCAGTTGCATTTTAATTAATTTTAGATTCTTATAAAGAATGTCCTAGTCCATCTCTCCATTTACTTTAATTATATGAAGTCAGCCACTACCACATACTGAAAAAAGCCCAGTTTTTAGAGAAATGTCTAATGCTGTTTCTCCTCAAAACATGGTGTATGCAACGACAATGACTTAAATTTTTGTTTCATCTGGCCAGACTATATTTCTTACAGTATTTACTTGGGTTTGTCCAAATGGTCTGAAGCAAGGTATAAACAATCTTCAACGTCTTTTTTTTCGACAGTGGATTCTGCTGTTGCGAGCAGGGCTAGAGGCCGTTGTGGTTAAATTAAATGGCTACCTTTTTTTCTTGGAGAAACTGTAGCGTAAGCGCTCTGTGAGTGGTTGGACAGCTTTTTTTTTTTGAGTCCTTCATCAGATATCTGCGAGGAGCACCCTGTCGTGGCTGGTTAATGCTAAAACTATGTTATTTCTACTTACTGATTATCTCCCCAATAGCGCTCACTGGAAGGTACAAAAGTTTACATTTACATCTCCAGATAGGGCCATTAGTACTGTATGTTTTGCAAGAAAATGGTTGCAAAAATGAATCCTTGCTTTTATCCACGCCAAGATGATTCTTGTGCTTTACCTACTGTATGTAATGAGAAACATATTTCATAGGCCACCTATTAGGATGGGGAACAGTGTTGCTTTCCAAATACTAACAGATTTCAGTTGATTATTTGTTTTTTTGGACCTTTTTGTGTATTCAACATGTCGTTTACTGTTAAACGTAGGCCTGACTAAATTATGATAATTTTTGGTTTTCATTTCTTTGTGTGTGTAGATTACTTTGGTCCTTAATGCCACCTGGTGTGAAATTCATGTGAATATCCCCTTTAAGAAGATATTTACTACAAATATGTCTTTGTTGGGTACTATTTCTTGTTGTAAACATTCGTCTTGCAGGACAGAAGGTTAGAGCGTGCAGACCAACATCAGGCAGTGTATAGGCTACTTGTGTGTAGGCTCCAAACGTAGGTAGCATAAGAGCCATGCTCACCAACACCTACCTCTGGAAGACCTCACGTCACCGGTGCTCCGTAGTCACGTTTCCCCATCCTCTTGGGCTAGAGGTCAGAAAGAGAATTAAGAAAGAAAGAAAGAAAGAAAGAAAAATCCTTTTTACATTTTCTTAATCCTAATTGCCCACACGGTTCCCCGCATTCAGCTCCTCTGAGCTCAAAGCAGCAGGGGTCGGGCTGCAGGGAGAAGTGTGCCACCGGGAACGGAGGATGAATATTTAACGACGGCTATTCTTCGGCGGCCGGGCCGGGGGCTTGAGTTCCACGCACTCCGGTGAGAGCTGATGAGCTCCGTGGGTGGGCGTTGTCGCTCATAAAAAAAGAGAGAAAGTAAAACTATGACACAACAAACTAATTTATAATATACAGCACAACAAAAGGAGAGAGGCAAAAAAAGTTTGTTGCTTTAGTTGTGACGTTCCTGCAAACATTTCCTCTCATCCGGACTGAACAAGGTGGGAAAGTGTGTCATAAAATGCCTCATGGGGGAAATGAAGCATAACAGATGAAGGTAAGAGTTACAACTAGAAAAAAAAAGAGAAAACATGACGTCTCAACATGAGCGATCCTTCTGCTGCCCGCCAGATGGACCCGCCTGACAACAAACAAACTGCGGAGGCAGCGCCACAAACTGCTGCAGCTCCGTAACCCAGACGACCTTGCCGTCTCCCGGCATCACCAGCTGGAATCAAAACGATTCTTGGCTTTGATATCATACCTGCTGGGGCCGAGCCGCAACGCTCGGACCTGGCTGGTTTTAGAAGCACGAGCAACAAGCCTTGGGCTACGTCCGTGCTATTTTTAGAGCTGTTGCTGCAACAGCCACTTACACACTATAGATCCGATCATTTGTAAGGGGCTAATGTAGCCTACAGGAGATGTATGCCTTCCTGCTGCAGTTGGCAGACAAACAACTTTACCAACAGTCTTGGTCAGTGCAGACATCTGTCGGGTCTTAGCTTGTTTTTTTGTTTTTGTTTTTGTTTTTTATCCTGCACTACCTTTTTCACTGAGTCTACTAAACAGACATAAAAATATACACTTAGCTGGCTAAATAAAGGACTGCATGTTAAGGCAACTATAGGCATGGAATTTAAACATATGCACCTCCTCCATATAACAGGAATTTCTCAACATATTTCAATATCATTGCAATGTTTATAGGAGTTGTAAATTCCTGTTCCTAATCAAATTTTACTATTACAAGAGGCCAATTTTTAAAAAGGCTGTCCAGCAGAGTCACTGACAACCTCCACAAGGATGTAAGTAACAAAAAGAGTGGTTGAAAAAGGTGCAGAAGCAGCAGGAATAACTGCAGACTGTTAAGGGGGTCTCCAACTCCAGTGCTCAGGAGCCACCATCCGGGATTCATTTTCCAACACACCTGAATCAAATAGCTGAATTACTTCCTAAGCATGTCATCAGGCTTTGCATGTCTGCTAATAAGACATTGTTTTGATGTTGGAAAAGGGATGCATCTAAAAATTGCAGGACAGTGGACTGGCATTGGAGGGCCCTGCTTTCGAGGATCATGAAGCAAAGTCCATTCAAGAATTTGGGGGAAATTTACAAGTTGTAGACTGCATGTGAAGTCACCACAGATGATGTATCCAGGATGTCAGAAGTATCTTATTTAGGCTAAGGAGTAAAAGTACTGGACTGTTGCTCAGTGGTCCAAAGTCCACATTTGAGATGAAATGAAATGTTGCTCATTTTCCTCCAGAGGAGCAATGGTTGGAAGAAGAGAGAGGTACAGAATCCAATTCGATTTAGGTTCAGTGAAAAGTTTCTTTAGTCAGTGATGATTTTAGGAGCCACGTCATCTGCTGGGGTTGGTGCTCTTTGTTGTATCCAGTCCAAAGTCAGAGCACTTCATGCTTCCCTCTCCAGACAAGCTTTATGGGAATGCAGATTTAATTTTCCAGCAAGTCTTACCATCTGTCCACTGTAACAACCCTGAGGTCATGACGAAAATGGCAAGGCAAGTTTATTTGTATAACACATTTCAGCAAAAAGACAATTCGAATATACAAAATGAAAAGATGAAAGAAAACATAAACATACATTGCAGTAGCATAATAAAGAAAAGTAAAGAAAAGATGGACTACTGACTGACATTAGTGATGTTTTAGTTAATAGTTTAAATAAAACAGTCAAAAGGCACCTTGACAAGGGCAATCTTAGTGCTGCTGTAAGCACGCAAACCTGACTGAACAACATCAAAGCGGCTGGTAATTGTTAGGAAAGTATTTAACTGTTAAAACAGCTTTAAACCGAGCCACACAGGACAAGCATACTCATAGCTAAGGACAATTTAGAGAGACCAAATAACCTAACATTTTTTGGGCTATGGAAGGGAGACAGTACCTGGAGAGAACCCGTGCACAAAGAGAACATGTACCCTCCTGCTTTCTAGGCTAGAAGAGTGAATGTGGTTAAAATGTCTGTGCTCCCCAGGTATTTATACTTGTTCCAGTGTCTCCCTGTGTTTCTTACAAATGCCTATTTTAAAAAACTTGACTCTAATATATTGGCATATTTTTGGAATGGGAAAAAGCCACGCTTGCGAAAAGACCATCTCCAGAAATCAAAACAAGATGGTGGAATGGCTCTCCCAAATCATAGATACTACTATTGGGCAACTAATCTGTGGTGTCTGTCATTCTGGGTATACTATTACTCCGATAAAAGAGGCCCTATTTGGGTCGAACTGGAGAAACACTCTTGTGACTCTCATTTTCTATCGTCAGTAATAGGAGCACTGGTACCCATTCCTACGAACCAGATAATTGTCAATCCTGTAGTTAATAGCTCCATTAGAATTTACTCACAATTTAGGAAATACTTTGGCCTTCGAAATATGAGCCTTTCCAATACAATATCATCAAATGTTTTTTTTTTCCCCCATCGATGCAAGATGCCACTTTTAACGTTTGGTTTAAAAAGGGCCTGAGGTATTTTAAAGATCTTTTTATTGAAGATAAATTTGCCTCTTTTGCAAAGCTGTCCTCCAAATATAACCTCCCAACATTTCTTTAGGTACCTACAAGTCAGGCATTATGTTTCAGGTTCCATCCCAGGGTTCCCAGATAAACCAGCTGACACTATAATTGATGAACTGAAATCATTCAATCCAAGTTAGAAAGGAGCGATTTCAGCCGTTTTGAGACTGATTTTTCATTTGCAATTCCCTCCCATCCCTGAAATAAAAGCAGCTTGGGAGCAAGATTTGCAAATCACAATCAGTGAGGCAATTTGGGCTTAAGTTTTAAAGAGAATCCACTCATCCTCCAAGACACTCACTTATTCAATTTAAAGTTGTTCACCGGGTGCACCTTCACAAATCCAAATTGGCTAAGATTTATCCAGAAATAGATCCAACCTGTGATGTAAATTTGAGGAAGCTACTTTGATTCACATGTTTTGGTTTTGTCCTAAAACACAAGAATTTTGGGGAGATGTTTGTGAAGCCCTTTCTGCTGTTCTTGCAGTTAAAATCACCATGAATCCAACCATGCTGCTTTTTACGGTTGCTTCTGAGGGGTTGAGTTCACCTGTTGGGGGACACAAAGTTATTGCTTTTTCAACCTTGCTGGCGCGCCGCTTGATCCTTTTGAGGTGGAGAGATGCTGCCCCACCCACAGTAACACACTGGATTAAGGATGTACTATCAAATTTAAAATTGGAGAAGATCAGATGTGTGATGGGAGGCTCGGAGAAGAAATTTCACCAGATTTGGAAACCTTTTCTTTCTTTCTTCAATCAACCCTCGACACAGGTTCAGGAATAGATGGCTTAGTTATAGTGGTTGGTCTGATATTGTGCAGCAGTGTATACTGTTTTGTATTGTTTGTATAGTATTTAAATGACAGTGAGAACTGGGTTTGTTTATTAATATGGGGTGTTTTTTTTTGTTTTCCCACTGGGAACTTTTTTGATGTTTGTATGTCTATAATGAAAACCCTTCAATAAAAAATATAAAACATAAAGAGAACATGTAAACTTCATGTAGAAAGAGCTCAAGTCATGATTGGAACCCAGAACCTCCTTGCTGCAGGCTAACAGTGCTAACCACTGCCCCATTGTGCAGCCCACCTTACTGCACTGATGAAGTAATTAATGCAAAAGGAGCCCAAACCGAAAGTAGTGCATTTACTGTACAGTACATGGACATACTTTTCAGTAGACTGGCTCCATTAATCCTGATTTTGTTTTTGGTCTTGTGTTCTAATTTAATAAGAAACTGAATTACTGTTTTTTGAACCTGCATCACTGAAATCCAATTAATTTTCACATGATATTCAAATTTATTGAGATGCACTTTTAAAATTAGCCAATAGAAATTAAAACATTTTAAGGAAACATAATAGTTTGTCAATATAATGTTTGGCCTGAGATGACATTTGTGGTAAAATGATGATATATTACTATATTGATCTTAATTGCATATTATGCGCCCTGCTATGGACTGGCGACCTGTCCAGGGTGTAGCCCGCCTCTCGCCCATAGACTGCTGGAGATAGGCACCAGCTCCCCCGCGACCCACTATGGAATAAGCTGTAGAAAATGACTGACTGACTGACTGAATATTATGCAGCATTAATTTGCTTTGGTAAAAAAATCCAACCAGGTGGGGCTCGCCCATGGCAACATTCATTCAAGGAGCTCCACTGAAACGGAGAAACATGAGAAAGTATGAGATCAGAGCAAGTTTTCGGATATTAAAACAGATAGTTCAAATGTTAGATCAATACATTCATATCTGCAAAACTAAAACACAAGTGAAGTAAAAAGTGAAACAGTGGCCAGTGAGTGAATGACCGACATTAGTTTTCCTCCTGAAGAATTCAGCCGAGTCAGCTGGAACAGCTGCTCTGAGACATCCACACTCCACTTCAGGTCAGAGGGCGGCTGTAGAAAGCTTCTGCTGGGACCGAGGGACAGGTGTGTGCTTGTGTGGAGGACAGCATCAAGAAACAGAAAAGATTCTCCCACAGACAGATGAGAAGGAGAGAGACCGGATTGGAGGGAGAAAATAAAAACAGCAGGGGACATACCTCCACATCAGAGTAATAGAGGCTCCACCTGGAAAGGCCGTATAGTGTAGGCTAACAAGGCTGTCTGAGCGGCGAGAGCCCCGCTGTGTGTCCATCAGTTTCGAATAATCCCTGCTGTGGCTGAAGCATCAGTTTTTCAAATATGGAACCCCTCCCTGTTCAGAGACACACCTGACTGCTGTTGTATTCCAGCCCGCTGTGAGTTTGTGCTAGCCACTCACAAAAATAGACCTTTTTGATTTTTTATCTTTTATTCAAAGCTTTAACTTGAATTGAAAACACTTAATATTGATTTTAAATTTCTGCAGTATATTGTTGATGAAAAGAATAACGTGAGCGTGTAAAGGTCATTTCACCTTTTGCACACCTTTTCCACAGTTTTCGACACTTTGTAACATTACAAATAACTTTAGTATTTGGGAGTGGCACATAATTGTCAAGTGGAAGGAAGTGAGAGGAGCATGACACATGTTTTTTTGTTGTTTTAATTATCTTACAAATAAAACATTTAAAATTGTGTCAAGTCAATACTTTCCCCATGTTTAGATGACACATTTACCCATTCCTTTTCAAAAAATACCTTAAACTCAGTCAGATTAGATTGATAAAGTTTGTGAATAGAGATTTTAAAGTTTTCCCACAGATTCTCAACTGGATTTAGATTTAGACTGTGACTGTGCCATTATAATAGGCCTTGATCTAAACCACTGCTTTGTAGCTCTGGCTGGATGCTTGGGCTCATTGTCCATCTGTATTTAGCTCCATCTATCTTCTCATCAACTCTGAACAGCTTCCGTGCCCCTGCTGAAGAAGAACACCCCACAGCATAATGCTGCCACCACCATGTTTCACAGTGGCAAAGTGGTGTTCAAGTGGTTTTACAGTATTAGTTTTCAACCACTCATAGTATTTTGCATGTCTCATCTGATCAAAGCACCTTCATCCACATGTTTAAAATGTCTTCCACCTGGCTTGTGGTAGACTTCAAATGGGACTTCTAATGACTTTCTTTATGGCACTTTAATACAGAATAATAGATTTGCAGTGCGCACAACTAATAGTTGTCCTGTCAACAGATTCTCTCTTCTGAGCTGTAGACCTCTACATATCTGATCTCTAACAAACCTTGGAGGCCTTCAAAGAACATCTGCATTTATATACTGGGATTAAATTACTCTATGGCAATTAGTTGCACTGATTTTATTTAAAGAATTCAAATATATCAAAATAAAAGCGACCGAGGTTACTGCAGGCAGAAATAGGGTCTTTTGTGTTGTCTGTTATATTTTAAAGTTTATGTAACGTTAAGTTTTACACTCTGAGACATTTGCCTCGAATGAGTGGTTCCAATGCTGCTGCCCAAACACAAGAACCCAAAGGTGAATGCTTTTCTATTCAACTCAATTTCAATTCAGTTTATTTATATAGCGCCAATTCACAACACGTCGTCTCAAGACACTTCACAAAAGTCAGGTACATACATTCCAATTAATCTTAATCATTGAACAGTGCAGTCAGATTCTGTTATTTATTCAAATTGGATAAAAAGTTTTTCTATCTAAGGAAACCCAGCAGATTGCATCGAGTCAGTGACTTGCAGCATTCACTCCTCCTGGATGAGCATGTAGAGACAGTGGACAGTCACTGGCATTGACTTTGCAGCAATCCCTCATACTGAGCATGCATGTAGCGACAGTGGAGAGGAAAAACTCCCTTTTAACAGGAAGAAACCTCCAGCAGAACTAGGCTCAGTGTGAGCGGCTATCTGCCACGACCAACTGGGGGTTAGAGAGAACACAGCAGAGACACAAAGAGAACAAAGAAGCACTGATCGAGGAGTACTTTCTATGGGAAGGAAAAGGTAAATGTTAATGGATGTAGCTCCTTTAGTCGTTTCACCTAGAAAGAAGGAACAGATAAACTCTGAGCCAGTTTTTAAGGTTAGAGTCTGAAAGAGAGCACATAGAGTTAGTTACAGTAAAAGCTGAGTCAATCGCCACGTCTAGGAGAGAGAAAGGGTGAAACACTGAAAGACAGGGCCATGTGGATCATCGGTAGAGGGTGAGCATTAAGTTGTTGCCAGCAGAAGCTTGGAGGATTCCCCTCTCCAGAAAGGTGTTACAGGTAGACACAGAGTCAGGCTAGGTGTAGCTTCTAGGAAGAGAAAAGAGAGAGAACAAAGTTAAAAGCTGAAATAACAGCAAATAATACAAAATTGAAGAGTAGTTTGAGAAGGTAGCGAAGAGGGTGAAAGTGGTCATTATGTCCTCCAGCAGCCTAAGCCTATAGCAGCATAACTAAAGAGATAGCTCAGGATAACCTAAGCCACTCTAACTATAAGCTTTATCAAAAAGGAAAGTTTTAAACCTAGCCTTAAAAGTAGACAGTTTGTCCATCTAGAGCCCACTGATGGCCATTGTTATACTAAAAACCACAACGATTGGGATACCTCTCTCTTTCAGATTGATTATAACTATTGGAAAAGAGAGGGGTCATACAGGTAGCAGAAATGGAGGGTGTGTTTGCACCTCAACCATAACTGAGCTGGTTTAGGCTAAACCTGACTCCCCCTTACTCCATCCGACAAGGGGAGAAGAAGACCGGAAGGGATGCTGTCAAGCTGAAGAAGGAGTCCTATCGGCTGTGATTGGCTTGTGGGACTCGTGAGGCGGCTGACGGGTACCGTGAGGCCAAGCGTGCTGCCACCCGGGCTATGGCAGAGGCAAAAACTCGGGCCTGGGAAGAGTTCGGTGAGGCCATGGAGTAGGACTACGGGTCGGCATTGAAGCGATTCTGGCAAACCGTCCGGAGCCTCAGGAGGGGGAAGCAGTGCTTCGCCAACACTGTTTATAGTGGGGGTGGGAGGCTGCTGACCTCGACTGGGGACATTATCGGGCGGTGGAAGGAGTACTTCGAGGATCTCCTCAATCCTGCCATCACGCATTCCCTGGTGGAAACAGAGGCTGGGGACTCGGGGTTGGACTCTTTCATCACCCAGGCTGAAGTCACTGAGGTGGTTAAAAAGCTCCGCGGTGGCAAGGCTTCGGGGGTGGATGAGATCCGCCCTGAGTACCTCAAATCTCTGGATGTTGTGGGGCTGTCATGGTTGACACGCCTCTTCAACATTGCATGGCGGTCGGGGACAGTGCCTCTGGACTTGCAGACCGGGGTGGTGGTCCCCCTTCATAAGAAGGGGGACCGGAGGGTGTGTTACAACTACAGGGGGATCACACTCCTCAGCCTCCCTGGTAAGGCCTACGCCAGGGTATTGGAGAGGAGAGTCCGGCCGATAGTCGAACCTCGGCTTCAGGAGGAGCAGTGTGGTTTTCGTCCCGGCCGTGGAACACTGGAACAGCTCTATACCCTCTACAGGGTACTCGAGGGCTCATGGGAGTTTGCCCAACTGGTTCACATGTGTTTTGTGGACCTGGAGAAGGCATTCGACTGTCTCCCTCGTGATGCCTTGTGGGGGGTGCTCCAGGAGTATGGAATCGGGGGCCCTTTGTTAGGGGCCATCCAGTCCCTGTATGAACGGAGCAGGAGTTTGGTCCGCATTGCCGGCACCAAGTCGGACCTGGTCCCGGTGCGTGTTGGACTCCGGCAGGGCTGCCCTTTGTCACCGGTCCTGTTCATAACTTTCATGGACAGGATTTCTAGACGCAGCCAAGGGCCGAACGGGTCTGGTTCGGGGACCAGTGGATTTCGTCTCTTCTTTTTGCAGATGACGTGGTCCTGCTGGCCCCCTCTAGCCAAGACCTACAGCATGCGCTGGAGCAGTTCGCAGCCGAGTGTGAAGCGGCTGGGATGAAGATCAGCTCCTCCAAGTCAGAGGCCATGGTACTCAACCGGAAAAGGGTGGCTTGTCCTCTTCAGGTTGGAGGGGAGTTCCTGCCTCAAGTGGAGGAGTTCAAGTATCTCGGGGTCTTGTTCACGAGTGAGGGAAGAATGGAGCGGGAGATCGACAGACGGGTCGGTGCGGCTGCCGCAGTAATGGTGGCGCTGTGCCGGTCCGTTGTGGTGAAAAGAGAGCTGAGCCGAAAAGCGAAGCTCTCGATTTACCGGTTGGTCTACGTTCCTACCCTCACCTATGGCCATGAACTTTGGATACAAGCGGCTGAAATGAGCTTACTCCGTAGGGTGGCCGGGCACTCCCTTAGAGATAGGGTGAGGAGCTCGGCCATTCGGGAGGGGCTCGGAGTAGAGCCACTGCTCCTCCACATCGAGAGGAGCCAGTTGAGGTGGCTCGGGCATCTATACCAGATGCCTCCTGGACGCCTTCCTCGGGAGGTGTTCCAGGCACGTCCCACCGGGAGGACGCCCAGGGGACGGCCCAGGACACGCTGGAGGGACTATGTCTCTCGGGTGGCCTGGGAACGCCTTGGGCTCCCCCCGGAGGAGCTGGAGGAGGTGTCTGGGGAGAGGGACGTCTGGGTATCTCTGCTGAGTCTGCTGCCCCTGCGACCCGGTTCCGGATAAGCGGAAGACGACCAGTACGAGTACGAGTACGAGTACGAGAAATGAGTTTGTATCACAGCTATTTGTGCCACAAAGGGATAATAAAGTTCAAATTACCGAGGCCTCTGTCTATCACGGGCTCACTTCTCAACTGCAGAGTCATGTCAGCGTTTCTAAAGATGTGAGGGCTCAGGGTTGCACTGGATTTCAAAGCTTTATAGAGTGGCAACACCAGTGGGAGCATAGTCCCTAGTGTGGATCAGGGCAGCTGACTTAGGAAAATAAAAAGGCCTCCATATGTGTTTTATGGAGCTTGTCACCTAAGTGTGAAGGTCATTCCAACTAAATAAGAATTATACAGGATGTTCTGTAATGTACGGAAGCCGGGAGCTGTCGTTTTCCGCATATTCTTTTTCCCGATGGTTTTTTAGAGATAACGAGTTAATTTGCGTGTGTTAAACCTGATTCCATCCTTCAAAGGCATGCCACAACAGCGGGAGAGGACTTATAAGTATACTCATGGCATGTATGTGTAATTATGTGAATAATTCTTAGAATAAGCGATAAGTAAACCACAATGAGACCACGTCAATGGTTTGATGATTTGCTTTGTGCTTGGTGTGTTTTCGCGAGCAGAATTGGTAAACAAAAACTCAGAATTCCATGTTTGATTCATCATTGTCTACACAAAATGGATTCGGTTTTTCTCTCCTGTGTTGTGCAGTAGGCAGTCACTTCCAACAAATGGAGAAATCCTAAAAATGAACTTTATTTAGTTTTCATTAAAAAGCGGATAAAAATGGTTACACCTTTGCCAGAAATTCCACTCATGTAAAAGGGAGGTTATAAGTGAACATGTCGCCCTTATAAAAGAGACTGCATGTCTCAGTGGGACTTACCTGTACAAACAAAGGTTGAATTAGTTACCGCTGAGTTTACCATTTCCAGCCAGGAGTAACTTACTTTTTTGTGCAGCATCTTTGAGAAATGACCTCTGTTGCTAATAACAGATAACAAAAAGAATGTGTCAGAACTAGATCACCTTTCGTGGTCTTTAGTGTAATGAATGTAGTGGAAATCTGAAATTTAACATTTGACATCGATTAACATGTATTGTGTTGTTCCATGTATCCTACCAGATCACTATGGACCAGTTTCTCTCAGCTTTAAGGGAAAGAGGTTTTCCTGAGAAGAACCTATCAAAAATGGCAGAGACAAGGTCAGGCTAACCTACATGATCCAAACCAGTACTCAAAGGCAAAACCTCCAAATGCAAAAAAATCTAAAAACTCATATCTATCTATCTATCTGTCTGTTATCTATCTATCTATCTATCTATCTATCTATCTATCTATCTATCTATCTATCTATCTATCTATCTATCTATCTATCTATCTATCTATCTATCTATCTATCTATCTATCTATCTATCTATCTATCTATCTATCTATCTATCTATCTATCTATCTATCTATCTATCTATCTATCTATCTATCTATCTATCTGTCTGTCTGTCTGTCTGTCCATCTAACATACATACATACATATTAAATAGAATAAACATTTTTGGACTATATTTGGGAACTCAAAGAAAGGCAAACTAGAGGACTTTGAGTGCATGCTTTGTCTCATGGGTTCTGAGGAGCCCCTTGAGGGCAATGTGACAATTGAAAGTTTGTATAAGCAAACAAACCATAATTCCTCAGGATTTACCTTTGTACAAAGGCAAAAGACTGTAGTGATTCTGAGCCAAGCAACGTTACAGATGAGCCCCTTTTGCCTCACACATCCAGCCACGCTGAGCCATCCTCACCCAGCTCATTAGTGTGTACATCCAGTCCCATGAAAGAGCCTTGCAGCAACTCACAAAATGCATCAACACTGCAAACCACTTCATCTCAGGCACCAGTCCTGCCACAGTCAGTGCAACTGTTGATTGATGATGATGATGATGATGAAATTATCTTTATTAGGTCAGATACAAACTTACCTTTTGATGACCTTGCAGACACACTGGTGTACTCACCCCTACAAGTCAGTAGTGATCAACCAGAAACTGTGGTGACCACTGAAGGTTCTGATTCACCTCAGCCAACAGTGGCACCAGTGATACATGAAAGTGAAGATGATATTGATCCAATGATGGATTTTGGACAGGTGTCCTCCGCCCAAGCAGCAAGGGATTTCTTTAAAAATCCAGAAAGTAGTGCTGAAAAGCAATCTATTGTGATCCGGCAAGTACACTGTGTTATGGATATGGTTGAAGCATTTGCTGATGAGAACATATTGGATGCTAATATTTCGTTCAGACGTGTGCTTGAGCATGGCGAGGATGAGGCTGGATCATTAAAGATATTCAATTCAATTCAGTTTCAATTCAGTTTTATTTATATAGCGCCAATTCACAACACATATCGTCTCAAGGCACTTTACAAAAGTCAGGTACATACATTCCAATTAATCTTAATCATTGAACAGTGCAGTCAGATTCTGTTATTTATTCAAATTGGATAAAAAGTTTTTCTGTCTAAGGAAACCCAGCAGATTGCATCCAGTCAGTGACTTGCAGCATTCCCTCCTCCCGGATGAGCATGTAGAGACAGTGGACAGTCACTGGCGTTGACTTTGCAGCAATCCCTCATACTGAGCATGCATGTAGCGACAGTGGAGAGGAAAAACTCCCTTTTAACAGGAAGAAACCTCCAGCAGAACCAGACTCAGTGTGAGCGGCCATCTGCCATGACCGACTGGGGATTTTAGAGAACAGAGCAGAGACACAAAGAGAACAAAGAAGCACTGATCGAGGAGTACTTTCTATGGGAAGGAAAAGTAAATGTTAGTGGATGTAGCTCCTTTAGTCGTTTCACCTAGAAAGAAAGAACTGATAAACTCTGAGCCAGTTTTCAAGGTTAGAGTCTGAAGAGAGCACATATAATTAGTTACAGTAAAAAGTCAGTCAATCGCCATGTCTAGGAGAGAGAAAGGGTGAAACACTGAAAGACAGGGCCATGTGGATCATCGGTAGAGGGTGAGCTTTAAGTTGTCGCCACCAACAACTTAAGTTGTTGCCTGCAACTTAATGCTCTTCTCACTGATTTCTGGAATGTATATTATGCAACAAAGACATGTGGAACAACCTACAAGATCCCTACACTGCATCACAGTTTTCAAGAAAGAGAGTGGGCTGCTGTAGTTCGGGTCTTGGCTTTTGGATGGCACAGATTTCAGTACCTCCCTGTCCAGCTTGCCCCTCCATTTCTAATAGAGGCTCTGTCACTCAGCACTTCAGGAAACAATCTAATGGAGGCTTTCTTTAATTTCATCAGCCCTACTGAAAAAGATTGTTAGATGTTAACTGAAGCTCTTGACAACTTCACAATGGCTGATGAAGAAGAACTTCTCAGCATACTCAGCAGTCACAACTGCACTTTGCTCCCAAATGAAGGGAATCTGCCAAAACTAGTGGAAGAAATAGCTCACAAAGAGATGGTGCAAGAACCAGCTTTCACCATCAAGTGTTGGCAGCCAATTCTTAGATCTGTTGGAGAATCAATGAGTTGTGATGGACTGAACAGGATTTTGGGTGATCTGAAACCCAGAGCAAGAAATATTACCAAGTGTATTCAGTTCCCTAGATGCTTGTTAGACGCTGAAACAATCACTTCCAATCAACTCTTGAGAGATGAGAAGGAGCTTGGCCTTTTCCTTAGGTACTGCACAGGGTCTGACTTGTTCCTGGCTAAAACCATTAAGGTCACATTTTCAGACATGTCTAAGTTTACAAGGCGCCCTGTGGTGCACATTTGTAGTTGCTTATTGGAATTACCATGTACCTACAGCAACTATGCAGAATTCAAATCAGAATTTTGCTCAGTATTAAAGAGTGGAGTGTGGGTGATGGATATGTCCTAAATGAATAGTTTTGTTAAACCTCATTGGAAGAAAAGATTCCAATGTTATTCTGTTATGTTCAAATCAGCCAATAGATAATACTGTGTAGTGGTGGACATGTTTACCATAGAGTGAGAAAAAAACACTTGTTATATTTCTGTTTAAATCAAAACTTTTGTTATACTGAAGGTTTAGTGTTTAAAAAAAATTCAAACATCGAGCTGTGTTTTTCCAAGAAAGCCAATTTATTCAGTATTCTCAAAAAAAGAGAAACAATGGACTGCATCCTTAAAGTAGTTGTGCAACAAAACTTTCCATCTGTTGGTCATTATGTTTTTTATGTTTTCTTTTGTTTAGGTTTTATTAATTATTGTTGTTGAATGAATGAATAGCTGAATGAATAAATTCTAGTATTTACAATGCTATTCAAGAAACTAAGAATTAACATTGGCATTATAAACTAACTTCTGTTTAGCTGAAAAGTTTCAGATTTCTTCTCCAGCCACATAAGCTACTTAAAATGTGGATTTCATTTCTATTCCAATTTCAGGAACTGCACTTGTATGTCAGATGTATGGCATCATGTTCTACACAATGAGTTCCAAGGCTTTGTCATGGTATCAAAAATGATACCAATGATTAATTAATGATTAATCAATAAAACTCTTTCTTAACTGTTACTTGATTTTTTCCTTTAGCAAATGACAATTAAAAATCTCAGTAGTCCACTCTGCACTCCTACTTCACCATGGACATAGTGCTTGCAAGAGTAGAAACCTTACAGGATAGAGAAAACTGACTGGAAATTATGTTGTTAATCTATTTTTCCTCAAAGGTCAGCTTATTTCACAAATTGATGCTGAAGCCATGTGAATATGAAAACGATGTTCATTGTAAAATTTTATTAGGATTTTTCATTACAAAAAACACAATAAAAAAGTACTTTCTTCTTCCTGTTCCAAAATTTCATGAATAATTATCAAGCACACCTAAAATAATCATATAGTGTATTGTATTGACCCTGCACACGTTTAAATATGAGGGCTTGTTTTCCCAAAGAGCAGCACGTCTCTTTCTTTCTTGTCGCTATCCAAGATGTTGTGGTGCTGAAAGACGCACAATAGCAACTTAAAATTGAATAGAAATGAATATGTTGATCATTATCAGGGGGACAAGAGCAATCTATGTCCCTGTACAAGTATCAAAGACAGCAAAAATCGCTATTTATTCTACACAATAATTGGTGTCAAGAAAAAGGAAAACGAAACATCAAAGGGTAGACTTACCTGGATTATTTTAAGGAAACAGAACTGAATGAGACCTTTATCTATTAAATCTCCATTAAATTCGCCCGATGCTTGGAACTCCTGGAACACATCTCGCCAGTAGTTCGCATTCTGTCTTTTATAGATTCCCCACCATCTTTCAATCCTTCGGTTAGATGTACTACGTCCTTGTAACACACACGGTCCGTGAAGGGCCCCACTGTCATCTTCTCGCAGGAACTGTTGCAGCCTGTTTACATGAACATTTTCAGTTCCAAAATCAGATCTGATAATCTTTGGACAACCCCCTAGTTCTATGACAGTGCTTAAAAAGTAGGATGCGATTATTCTGGGATTACTGTTTGATGAGTTTGCTTGCATCCAGATAATATGACGTGAAAATCTATGCACCCATTTACCCCAATGCCAAAAGGAATCAACTTGTCATAAGAATCCATATGCCACATGTAGTTTGGCCCAGGAACAGTATATGCTCATCTTCGAAGTCGTGTCCCTCGCCGTAGTTGTACACCCTCTGGGTCAAGGCAGGACTGAACCTCACAAACAAGGTCTCTAGTGACACGCAGCCCTGCTGCTCGGCACCTCTCGTGCATCATTCGGTAACCATGAAGACGGCCTGGTCCCCTCAGTTGGTCACCGATGAAGTATACAATATCAGCAGAATCACTTGAGTGTAAACACCTGCTGAGCTGCAATCGGGCCAGTCGTCTCCTTAAATGACGAGGACTGATATGAAACTTATCTATACAAGACAGACAAATTGCTATTTCAGCCTGTATTAGACCTCGGGAGAAGTAAAGTCTAATGCGTTGATCAATGCCATTTTCTCCACGATCTGACATTTTTAGCCTGAGTCCTTTCTTGGCAAAGTTTCAAGAACACAGAGAAACTGATCATGAGCATTGAAGAAAAAGCTATCATCCCGTTATCACGAGAAAACGGTCTTCGTTATCTTTAGATAATGAGAAAATTAACTCGTTATGTCGAGAACACCATCGGGAAAAAGTATACGTGGAAAACGACCGCTCTCGGCTTCCGCAGTAATGTCTACACTGATTTTATGATAGTTTGAGTAAGTGTTAGATGATTTGTATGAAGGAGGGAAGACTTGCAGCAGGGAAATTATGAACCTTTTTATCAGGAAAAGCCACACAACATTTAAAAGTGCTGCTGATAGTGCTGTAAAAAAGTAACACGGGATGTTAACTCATCCTGTCGGCTGTACCCACTTAAAATTCATGACCTCCCTTTTTTCCTTTCGCTAGTAAGATTTATTGTCTCACACTTCGCTCATAGATAGCATTGAAATATTGTTCCTCTGCCAAGCCAAGGGCAACATAGGAATGCCTAATGAACATCAGTGTTTTTATTTGTTTAAATTTAAAGCTGTCGATATTAACACATCAGCTTTAAACAGACATGTTGACCTAAAGAAAAATTTTGTACAGTAAAATACCAACATGGTTTAATGAAAGAATTTTAAGTAATCAAAATGCCAAAGCAAGAAATAGCAAGTTAATTTGCATTTTTAAACTATTTAACATTTCTAATATTTAAAATATTGTCTCTGAATTTTATCATGTCTTTTTATTTTTTTACCACATATTTCATGTATTTTGACATTTATTAAATGTCTAAATACAGGTAATAAATTAAGGTCACAACACAGCATCTTACATTAAGGTCCATATTTTGACTTTATTTATTTAGCCATTCCCAAGTAGACTCGCTCATGTGCTGATCATCCTGCTGCAGGACCCAAATGCTCTTGAGCTTAAGGTTACAAACTGATGGCCATACAATCTCCTTCAGGCTTTTCTGTTAGAGTGCAGAATTCATGGCTCCATCGGTTAAGACAAGTCATCAGGATTCTAAAGCAGCAAAGCAACCCCAACCTACCACAATACCACCACCATGTTTGACTGTCAGAGTGAGGTTATTTTTTTTATGTTTTCTTATGCTATCCAGACTGATAGATGTCAATAACTTTGTTTCTCATCTGTTGTTAAATTTATTACAATCAGGACATAATATGTTGCATTTTCAGATCTTTTATCTTACATAATGTTGTCAGACAGGGTCCATTTAGGAGATTACTTAATCCAAAAAAGTGTTTATTCAAAGTAAAAAGGAAAGAAAAAGCAAGATAATTCTGTAACGGAATAAATACTTTTTTTTTTTAGCACAGTACACATACATTTATGTAGGATTAACTAAAAGGCACAAACGTTTTCAAAATTTCCAAAATGTATATTTATGTATATGTAAAATATATTCATTGTATAAATGTCTGGGACATTTGGAATGAATTAATTATTATTTAATTGTTTATTTATTCGACTGTAGATACCTCAGCAGTTTCTGAGCCTACACATTCCCCAAAAAACATGTAAAATATTTATGGACCTATAATTGAATGTCGGCAAAACTCTATTTCGCTTCCCCTAGCTGGGAAAATTTTAACCAGCTAATGGGATGAGCAAATGGCTTTTAAATATGTATGATTTTGTTTAGTCTTGTTAGAAACATTGTGTGTAAAAAGGTTTTTTAAAAATTTTGTTTGGTGCAAAGCTTAATGTATAAAATGCTCTCGGGAATATCCATCCATCCATCCATCCATCCATCCATCCATGGTCTCAAACGCAGAGGAGCTAACTCTCATCCCAGCTTATAGACACTCAGACAGATGGCCTCACATTTGCCTCTACAAAACTAATGACTACCTGAATGAGCCATAGTCACCTGGCTGCAAAACGAGCCCACGTTATTACACCTTCACCACCATGCATAAAAGTTAGGCATCAGGGAATTTTGTTGATTTTTATAAATTTTGCTAAAGTAGCGCTCTGCATTAAGATTAAACATCCTGACTTTGATTTTGCTGACCCACATGACATTATTACATAGGCTTTAAGATCAGATGCACTTTATTTGCACTTTTATTCCCTTCCTTTATTTGAGGGAAGAGCCTTTCTGCTGCCGACCCTTTAAAACAATATACACTTGTTCAGGATTTTTTTCTTATTTTCCTAAATTAAGTTCAATACTCAACATGGTAGCCAAAGCTTTTAGAGTCTCAGATGTAGTTTTTTATTAATTATACATTGTAGAAGGTTTCTAAAGTATTAACAATATTATCCAAGGGTCCTCTTGTGGGTAGATGGATTACTCTCTTGAATGCTTTCTATTTGTGATTTATTCTTCTTCCTGTTCTGTAATGATCTCCAAGTTATTTGACAGTAAAAGTCTTTAGTTTCCTCAATAAACCAGCTGTACCCTAGAGGAATTGAGGATGGATAGGAAGATAGAGCCGTCGAAGTGACAGAGATTTGACAAACTGACATCCCTGCTTTGGAGTTACTATAAGGAAGAATCAGTTAAATATGATAAATGACAGAGCAGCATAATCTAGCTGTTGTTATAATCCAACCTTTCATCATTTCTGTATGATTAGCATTAAATTGATTTGTATTGATTTGTAGATTCATACATTGTCTTCTCAATTTACAAAGTGAAATTAACACTTTTTAACACAACCACTTTATACACAAAGAAAGATTAGAAATAGGGTAAACAGGATTTCTCTGTATTTTAGAAGATATTCAGAACTAAAACATCTTTAAAGTGAGACGGAGAAGTGATATGAAAACACATTAAACAAATGAGATATTCCACAGTTGTTGTGGTTTAAAAAAAGGGATCTGACATTATGCAGCTGTGCAAATTTTAACTCCTCTTCTTTTTTTAAACAAAACATTGAAACAATTTTTTGCCTTTTGTAGCTTTAGGCCAACAGATGAAATTAGCATGCGTTTCCTCCTGCACAGCAGATGAGTATTTGATCATCAGGAGCCATTTGGATCTGAGATCATGCTTTTATGTTTTCTGCTGCGGAACAGAGATAACACCTTACTTGGCACTGAAAAAACACAGATATGGAATTTATATGAAAGCTCATAAATCTCATGAGTGTGTCATATGAAGCCAAATTACAGTTTCAGATCTTTTTTTAGTGCAGCCAGGGCAGCCATACCCATCGTTATTTTGCTTTACTTTGTTGGAAAGCAGAGACATGTGGCAAAATGGACACCTGTGGCTTCAGACCTGGCAGATTTGTTGCTTTCACAAAAGTGGTCTGTGATTTGAGACCAATGTACTGGTTATATCCCGTAAAAAATGCCTGCTTTTTGTATCAATGTTTTCATACGGATTCTCATGCATTTCAGGATGCTGTATTATTTAAAAACCTTACCGTTTTTTTTGTCATTTTTGTCTCATTTCATCTATAAACTTCAATGTACTGTATTTTACTGTATTTTAATACACTGTATTTTATGTGATGGACTAGCACACAGCTAGCATAATTCTGAAGTGCAAAAGGTGATATGTGTTTTTCAAAATCATTTTGTAAATGAAGATCTGAAAACCTTTTGTACTCTATCCACTTTAGTGTAATACCTGTAAATTCATTCCAGTGGAACCAATTGGCTTCAGAAGTTCCTGAACTAAGATGGTCCTCCTGTGTAATTTAATCTCAGTATAAATGCTATTGTTCTGTAAAGGCCTCAGAAGTTTAGCGTTAGCGTAGATTACTGAAAAACCAGTTTCATGAAGACCAAGGAATATAGCAGACAAGTCAGGAACAAAGTTTTGGGGAGGTTTAAACAGACTTAGGCTAAATACAAACTCTAAACATCTTACAAAGCACAGTCCAAACCATAATCTGAAAATTACGGAAGAGAGGATCAACAATTATAAACCTACTCAGATATGGCCGTCCACCTAAACTGACTGGGCAGGGAGAGCATTAATCAGAGAAGCAGACAAGCGGCCCATGGTAACTGTGGAGGAGCTGCTGAGGAAAATTTGTTAAAATGGTTTGCCTGCTGTCACTACAAGAGATAGAAGGATGAAAATCAAATTACCATTATTCTGGCCATTGTGTTTATGGTTGTAGTGCTCTTTATCCCTATACTCTCAAAATCCAGGTTCTCACTTTAACAGGAGTGATACGGCTTCAGTGGGCAAGTAATGTGTGTGAAATGATAGACGGTGAGAAACTCTGTGGGATATCCTGCTACGCAAAAGCTGCAAGAGACTATCTAGAGTTTTTTTATTTAAGATATATCCAATAAGGGCATGATCAGGTACAAGTGTTATGATGTTTCAGGATTCAGAACTGCTCATAGCCCAAAATTTGTTATACAGTAGTCATTAATGCTAAAACATACTGCTCTGTCTTTATCATTGCTTTAGTTTTCACTTTTTGTTTCCAGATTATAAAAATCTATTTGCACTGTAAAAACCTGACACAGGTAGGAGTAGAAAGACAAAGGTGTGATTATCAAAAGACAGGATACAGGTTAGCAGCAGGTCCTAAACCTTAAAAAACAAAGCCAGAATAGAACGGGCAGATTTCCAAAAGTTGAAAAACCAGCAGAGTTAAGGGTCACAGAAGACAGCAGGAACATGCAGAAGACCTTTTTAAGGCTCATATTTCAGGGATGCAGTGGCACAAAAAATGAAACCATCTCTCCTTAATGGACTGCCATTGTTTTTAATGTTGTTTTAATGACAAGATGACGAGACAAAATGTCTCCTCGATAAAATAAAAAATCTATCAATAATGAGAAAAAGACACACATTTGGGTGTTGAGCTCTGAGGTTTAGATGTGCAGGTGTAATATTAAGACACTATTCACTCTAAGTGAATACCATATTCTACACAAAAACTACTTGAAAAAAGCAGTGAAAGAGTGAGGCCGATAAAATAGGTTTACCAAGGTTTCTTACAGGTATGTGGAAAGAATTGCTTCAGGTATACTTTGCACAAACACTGGTACAAATAAGGTTTATACAAGTGCACAGTGATTTTTATCAGCTATTAGAGTATCAAACCTGCATCTCTTAGGTCACAGCATATTTAATTTAAAGGGCAAATATATTTTATAGCAACTAAACTTATGGGCATTAAAAGTATAAAACAAAAATTAATCACAGGCATTTCACCAATGCAGATGTTATTTGAAAAGCACTTTCTCTTCAAGAGAGATATTTTCTACAAATGTGTGACTGTTTATTGGCAACACAGAAAAAGGATGGACTTATGACTTTTGGTACAAATGCACTTAATGCTGGAATCATTGGTGAGCTAGAACAGATTTACTGAGCAGGGAGTAAATAGCCAAGGCAACCACATCTGCTGTTTGTGAGCATAAAGTGTAGAAAGTGATATCTTTCGTAACGTTTTTTATGTTATACTCGTGCTTAACTTAACTAATCAGCTTAGGCCGCGACTTTTTTTTCTGTCTCTGATCCAAATAAAGTAGAAGCATTTGAATGCAGCTGCGTTGTGATTGTATATCAGTTTTTAAACCTCTATTCCATCCACCATATGTGGTAGCGATAGTTTGGAGCGACCTTTTTGGGTCAAAGAACATTTTTCTGTGGGAATCTGTAGATGGACTTTTAGTGTTTATATGACGTGATAGATGGTGTTTTCTGAAGCTTTGTGACTGTGACATTACTGTAGTGTTGTTAAACACTAAAACAGAGTGATTATGTAGAGATATGAGACCTGCACAACCCCTCGATTGTTTGCTAATATAAACTAAGCTATTCTGGAGACAAAGTCGGTTGAAATTGAAGTGCTGTCTTACGCCCATATGGATCAGAATATGAATACTCATCAGAACCGGAGCAGAAATTACAATCACCATCTCAATGTTGCAAGAAATTAAGTGTTGTCTTTTTGTCAGAGGGAGTCTTTAAACATTGTGGTGAATTACATAAAGACTGGGCGTGCTTTTAAATTCCTGGGTAGGGTGCTGGTTGTTAGATCTTCAAGCTACTGCTCTCAGATAGCATTTCCTCTGACTTCCTCACTGGATAAATTGGATCAATCCATGGACACTGTTTTTATTGCTTTTGTCTGGGTTGGTCATGCATTAAAGCCTGAGTTCAAATATAACATCACCACCTCAGGACAAAATTTGGCTGCAGTTTGGACTACATTATGTTGTTCAAGGAAATAAATAACTGTCATGAGTTTCAAGCCTGAACACAGTTGAAAAGGTAAAATTGTGCAAATAAATGATATTTGCCCTTTAAGTTTACCTGCTTAGGATGCAGAGAGCAAAAATTTTATTTGCAAATGTATTACATCCTGTGATTCTGGATAAAAGCAAAACATTTCCCACTAAAATCTTAAAACTGTCATAATGCTGATTCAGACTCTGATACACACAACCACGATAGGCAAAGAGAAAGTTTTGAAAACTATTTATTTTCACACTGTTGAAGCTAGGATGAACGAAAACCAGGAACTGGGTAAGCGGGTCAATTCCGGAGTTATCTGGACGGGTATAAAAAAACAAGTTTAGCTGGGTCCAGACTCGGGGAAAAAACAGAAGATCTTGCTGATAGTGATTAGTCTGATGGACTTACTGAGTGAGAGGCTGGATAAGGAGGTAGGGGGATAAAGTCCTTCCCCACAGCTTCTGTGGTTGGCAGGCAGTGAGCCAGCTGGTACCTGTGATCTCCAGTTAGAAAAAAACGGTCCTTTCTTCCGCGGGGAAAAGGCGAATGATGGAGGGTGGACGGGCAGGTGAATGTTCCCCTGAGTTGAGTCCGACGGTTCTTCTTGAGAGGATGGGTTTGGAGGTAGTGAGCAGGGACCATTAGTCAGAGAGGCTTCATGTTTCTGAGTTTCCACTCTCCTTAAAAAAACGTGATTCAGGGATAAGCAGGCGAAGGTTACTCCATGAGAACCCCGACTGGGCAGGATCTGTTGGACAGGGAAAGACAATGAAACGATTAGTTTCCTGGAAAAAACCAAACTGCATTAGAGCAGTGGTCTAGCCTTTTACCACTGAGTGAACACAACGGGCTGACGCCTTCCCTAGGTCCTCCACTCCTTAAAAACCCAGCTGATTGCTGTCAGGATGAGGAACACCTGTGCAGAAGCACCTGCCTGTCACACCCTAAAGGAAAAAAAAGGTAAAGCAAAAAACACAGCAAGGCCCAGCACAGCACATAACCTGCACACAAACACTGTGGTGGTTGACAAAAACTGATTCACTTGTGTTTGGCAGTCAGTTGTACAAATCATCGGAGGGCAAACTGAACATGATGTGAAGAAGACCCAAAGACAATTTATTGACAAATCATTTTATGCTGGTACTTTTGTGATAAGCACACATCTTACTTAACCCAATTTGTTTGCATGTGGATGAATTTGCTAAAGTGATAATGCCATTTAAAATTGGTTTGCTTCCATTTCTTTTTTATATGCGACTTATTTAATTTTGAAGACAAGCATTCCTAGTCAATTCCAAAAGAAAGAAAGCCAAATAATGTGCTACTCATTGTGGCAACACGTTTCAACACTGATCTAACATTAAACCTGCTTGCGGGTCCTGGCTTAAGCCTATTGATCTAGACAGATCATTGTATGTGTCAAGAGTTATGACTTTTAAGTATCTCACCTTAGTAGACAGGGATGTTGATAGCAGACTATAGAGCCTTTTCCCACCAAAACTCAAACTTTTTTGATGTATCATACATACTATACTACCCCCTAAACACTAAAGGTTCTCCAGATGTATGTGATACTATATGCGGATTTTTGTGTTCGATAAATGACAGCTTAGAATGTGTACTAACACTACTGCAAGCTGCTACTGCCACTAAACATTTAATCACACATTGCTGCACAGACCCTTTTTACCTTGTTATTGGTGCTTGTTGCTATGCATTTATAGTTGGTAAAACTTCCAGTAAGGTAGCAGAAGCTGCAGTTCTGATAGTTTACTATAACAAATTGTGCATGTGACATATTTAGTTTATAATTTCCTTGTCTTTTAATTCAATTCAATTAAATTCAGTTTTATTTATATAGCGCCAATTACCAACAATTCATCGCATTTTAATAATCTCATACTTGTCACTCTGTTTACATGACAACGTTTTCTGGTAAAAATGGAAAAGCTTAGTTGCATTTCTACTGTTCGTCTACATGATAACGGTGCATGTTTTCTCTGAAAATGGCACATTAGAGAATGGGTTCCAGAGACTAATGGTTTGAAAACGTCCCGGACTCTGTCGTTGATTATCTGGGAAAAATATAATATTTCTTATGACTGAAATCAGTAGCACACACCTTTTTCATGTCTTTACTGTTGCCGTATGAATGGAGATTGTAACTAAAATGTTGTCATGTAGACGTGTTAACAGTAATGGGAAAAACAATCCCGTTTTTATTGGGTCGTTGTTGTGTAAACAGGGTATATTGTCATGTTCCTGTAATACTCCAGTGCTTGTTGCACATGTATCTCTAATCAGATGAAGATCAAAATCTGCAAACTGAACAAATGTGTGTTGAACATGCACCCAAAGTAAAAGTGGGTTGTTCCTGCAATCAGTGGTTCAGCTTCCATTAGTTACCAGCAGATCATAAATCAAGATAAATGTGGCTGAAGAGTGTAAATTAAAAGCAAACACAGACAACTCTGTAGGTATGCTTCTTTCAGTCAACAAAAAGCTCTCGGAGGAAGGTCCTTACCACACATTATAGTTCGGCCATGACCGACCACCAGAGAAGAAAGCTTGGCTTCAGGAAATGATTAACAGCCCTTCTGAGAGCAGATCAGGTATGATTTTGGGTTAAATAAATGAAGACCACTGTTGTTATGTTTTTTGTTACGGGTAAATGGTTTCTCAACATTTCTATGCTGTGTGACATGGTAATTGTTTAGAGGTTTTAATCAATTAAATTTTGATATTAGACTTATAATGAATGATCAATCATTTTTGAGCTCTTCTGTTTCTCTACAATCCGCTTCCTCCCCTCATCACTACATACTATTTCAATCTTTCAATCTCTGACTTTCTCATACCATAACACTTGTAATAGTAAAATACAAACTAAATGCACTCTCAAGAGATTTCAAAGCAAAGAAAGCAACATCAAATTAAATTTGATTTTTATCTTCCTTAATATTGCTTCAGTGAGGCTCCAAGGCTGCCCTTTCATTGCAACACATTCAAGGCCAGCCATGTGTATTTCTCAAAACAATGACAGCCCAAATCCAGTGATGTATGGTGTTAAAATTATGACTGTGGTCTGCATCTGCTTTGACCTGCACGAGATTGTGCCTGATCTTTTTCAACAACATGCACTTACTGTTTAATTACTGAACGTTTAGGTTTTTAAATTAGAGTTGTTGAAGCTACCATATTAGTTAGTACCAGAGATGCAATCTTTGAAAGGTGAAGGAAGCATTATACATATGTTATCCCAATTAGGGTGTAGTATTTGATGTTCCTGTATGATTTTAAATGCATACCCACTGAGTAACAGACCTGATTGAACATTGAGGCCAAAAGTAGATGTAATGTAGGCTCAGGTAAGTCTTTATTTAACCATGATTTTGGTATTTCATCTGTGTTTAGATGAAGCAAAACTGCTTAGTTTAAATGTAGCACAAACTTAGACATATATGTGGTATATTTATAGATCCCACACAAACAATTAAAAATTTGTCTTTTGTTTAATTTTGGAGGAGTAAATGGACAAACTGACAGACTAATGAAAACAAATAATAAATATGTTGACATATTAATTTATGTGTAGTATACTGGTGGATGGAGCCAAGAAGCATTTTAATCTAAAGTGTTGTTAAACAATGTAGCAGCTGCACAGCTGTATGTTTTCTGGATATCACCAGTGACAAAGTTTAGTTTACTTCCTTAAAAGCCAAATGTGAGTTTTTCAGCACAAACCTCATATACCAACTACAATTGATAAACTGTCACAAAGTGACAGCAACTCTGAAACTGAGTTGCTGAACACAGAGATGACACAGTGCTGACAGAATAGAACGTTTTGATTATCTTGAACTCAGAATTGTTGTTTGTGTGCCAAGAAAAAGCCCAACAGATTTACTTTCACAAGTGGAGCATTACTGCTAACGCTTTAAAGCTCTGCTTGATATTCGTAAAAAGAAACTTTATTAGAAACTGCTTTGGGATTATTTCAACATGGAGACAAAAATGAAAAGGAAAAAAAAAGAAGCACGAAAGAGAGAAAGAGAAAAGGAGAATAGAATGGAGGAAAGAAAGAAGGATGAAGAGAAAACAAGATAACACCCTGCTTGCCTCTACACCTGCAGAAATGTTCATATTACCAGTGCACAGTACTTATGAATGCAAGATGTATTTAGTGGTAAGTGCGGCTCAATATAGAACATCTGTGTATCTGTTAACACCTGAATCTAAACACCTGTGGGTCTGAGTGTGAGCCCACTTGTTTATACAAAGTTATATGCAATAGTGAGTGTGAGGAGCCACAGACCCGCCCCCCTGGACCCAAACAGACATCCAAAGGCCTCCCAGAGCACAGGAATCCCAGGGGAACCACCCAGCAGCCACAGTGCAGAAGCCCCAGGGAGCTGCAGCAACGAGCCCACAGGCCCCGCCGGCAGCCGACTACGCAGGAGCAGATCCAGCCATGGACCCAGAGACCTGAGACCTCGGGACATACCACTCCCTAAGCAGAGGCCCGACCGAGCCCAGGGTCCAGGCCCCAGCAAGCAGCAACTGGGAGTGAGCCAGCACATACACATGAAATGTATGTAACTTTTTAAAAAATTATTATTTAAGCATAATAAAGTGTTCAGACGCATAGCTCTTCAATGGTTAGGACTAATTGGAATGTATGTACCTGACTTTTGTGAAGTGCCTTGAGACAACATGTGTTGTGAATTGGCTCTATATAAATAAAACTGAATTGAATTGAATTCTAATAAAGTTGTCTCAGTAATTGAGAAGTTCCAAGTCTAAGCCCAGCTAAATCTTGTTTTATGCCCTTTAATCTCAGGTAAAATCTTATACTTTAAGACCAAGTATTAATCAACTATAGCTTGAAGTCTACAGACTATTTAGACATTATTTATGCATTGTTTGTTTCGCTTTTTTTTATTAAAAATTGCTAAGTGGGTCTTTGCTCTGCAAGAAAGTGTTTGCTTGCATGTAAGAATGCTTGAAAGTCCACTAACAGGGAGCTGTGCACTTATTTCATACAAAGTGAGTGGGTTGTAGGTGTCAGGAGGATCGTTCATTTCTTATGAACAAGTTTTGATTATCATTTGATTATCAACTATAACATTTGGGGATGGTAAACTCTTAGCTACCAGTGTTTCACCAGGTGTTTCTTTTATTTTGTTACATTAAGAAATAAAATACAAAATTGGATAAAAATATTCAAATCAGTTCTGTTTATTTACATAATCTTGAAAATCTTTCCTCCATTTTTGCTTTCCTCTGAGACGCAATTTCCTCATAATACATTTTAACTCCTTTTCAGACATGCACTGCTTTCCGCTAAACAAAAAAGCAAACAAAAAATGAATGAGATTTGTCATGTCTGATAAGCCCCTGGTGCTTCTTTGTAACACTTCCCAACAGCAGCCTGACTTGGTTAGACCTGGTTACAGTCCGTATCAGTTTCACAACACAGGAAGAGTGTAAACTGCAGCTGTCACATTAAGGGACAGACACACACAGCAGTGGTGTGTTTATTTGGCTTCAAATCAGCTGTTCAGAGGAATCAGACAGATGGTGGTATTGAATAAATAAATCACAGCGCTGTCCAAACTTTCCTTCTCTGTAGTTTTACCTACAATAATGATTTGTAGCATCAAGTTGTTGTTTTTTTCCACAGCTAGAGAGCTAAAATAACAAGAGACTGTTTTTCAAAAGTGTTTCAGATTTTTGAGCTGTTTGAATATGTATTTTACTTTTTAAATTGCTTTCATCCAGCAGCGTTCAGCTAAACCCAGTGCAGGATTGTTGTTGGCTTGATTTAAATTTCATGGCAAAAACAAAATATTTTTTTGAGGAGACTGCAACTAAGAGCTGACAAACAGCGGGGATTATGGAGATGTTGTCCTCAAGGGAAATAAAAATATTTTTTCTAAGGTTATATGCAAAATTACAAATATAACACTGACTGTTTATAAAGTATTGACATTAAAGATGATACCTTCAATTGCATCCATCCTGTGCCACACATATACTGCACGGAAAATAAGGATTGAACACATTATTTTCTAGTCCGCCTACTGACATATAATTCAAATCAGATGTCTTTAATTTACAGTTAATCCACACATACATAAAAATCAATACAAATACAGATGAAATCATATATTTAGATACCTTTTTTTCCCTCCGTGTTGCATTAAATCAAACAGCTTTTCCTGTTTCGGGTGTTTAGTGAATTAGAGGCACGTCTGTTGATGTAACACTGCAAATAGACAACTTCCTTATCTAATAATGGAAAAAATTATAAAATCTGCCAAGACATCAGACAGACAATTGTGGACCTTCGCAAGTCTAGTTTATTCTTGGGTAACATTTTCAGATGGCTGAAGGGGCCACCCTCATGTGTTTAAAACTTGTATAAACTCCAAAGGAATGTCCAGTCATTATACTGTTCAGGAAGGAAACGGGTTCTCCTTATTTTGGTGCAAAATATGCACATCCATGAAACAACAAAACCAAAAGACCATAAAAAAGCTGTCTGAAGCTTGTAAGGAAGTTTCATTATCCACAATTAAACAAGTCCTCTACAAACATGGGCTGAAAGTCCAATCAGAAAGGAAGAAGGCATTACTCCAAAAACAACATAAACAGTCAGGGACATAGAGCTTCATTTTTGAAGACATATCCTGTGGGCTGAGGAAAGCGTTTAACCATAATGACCATTGGTGTCTTTGGAGGAAAAGAAGGGGAGCTTGTAAGCCTGAGAACATCCTCCTTGTTGTGAATAACGGTGGTGGCAGCATCATGCAGTGTGGGTGTTTTTCTATGCAGGAAGGACTGATGCACTAGACAAAATAGTTCACATCATGAGGAAAGATCATTATGTGAAAATAAGCCCGGAAGTAAAAGATTGGGCGCAATGGGGTCCTTCAAATGGACGATTGCCCTAAGAGTGATGTTGCTTAAGGACAACAAAGTCAGTGTTTTGGAGTGACCATCACAAAGTCATGATTTCCGGTGTATTGAAAGTTTGTGGGCAGTGCTATAAACGTGTGTGAGTAAAGTTGCCTAGAAACCTGACAGTTTAGCTAGTTGTGTCAGGAGAAATGGGTGAAAATTTTAGCAAACTACTGGAAAATGGTTAGAAGAAGTTTAATATCAGACAGTGAGAAAAAAGTAATGTGTCTTTTTACGTTGTTTGTTAAGATCTGGTTTCAACTGCAAGTCCATACATTAGGCTATGTGGAATATAATGGACTTAACTTTATTTTAATTGAACACACTGATATTTATTTGCAATAACTGTCATTTTAACTACATACTTATTAACTTAATTGTTTACGGCTGTGGTTTTTCACAGATGCTGAAATCAAATGGCAACAATTGTCTCAATAAAAGTTAAAATATTTCTTTCCTGAAACGGCTCCATACTCAGCATGAACATTTTGCAAATGTTATGTACACTTTCTGTCTCCCATCACTATGGAATCCCCCTCCCCCTCTATGAGAAATGCATAAATGATTATGTTTTTCAAAACAAACAGCTGGAAAGAGTCAGATATCAGATTAAGGAACAGCTGGAGTAAGTTCACTTGATTTAGGCCTGACACTTTCACTTGTTCAATCATCACTCACACAGATTTCAGCATATGTTGAGGTGTCGTCTGTGAACTCAAGCTAACTAATTTTTCAACTGCTTTATAATGCACAAAAGAAGCATTTACCAGCATGGAGAGCAGAAATGCTGAGTAAGACATTCTCACTTGTGTGGAGATTACATTCACTTCATTAGCTCTTTTAATACAATTTTATTCATTATATTTTTATCCTCTGTTACGTACCTTTATAACTATAGTATGTGTGATTTTTACACCAACAACCTTTTAAAATCTGCTGTTTTTAAGTTATCACAATTTATAACATTTCTGTGCCATTGGGTAGAGAAGAACAGTCAGTTATTGGAGATTGCACACTACTTACAAACACCAGAGCCGTGCTAATGTGGCCCTACAACTGATCAGATATGAACATATGTGGCAACAAAATACTGCTGTATCAATTTATAAAGGTGTGTGTGTGTGTGTTATTGTACTTGCTGCTGAGTGATAACCATTTTTTGTCTTTTAACAGAGTAAAACACAGATGTGTGCCTGTGTGTCTGGTTGACAGATGCCTAGATTGAGATTTCTTTTGTATTCCTCACTACTTTTAAGTCATGAGTCATTTAAGATAAGGCCCTTGGTTCTGAAGATTGAATGCATTACAGTTATAAAAACTAAAGCATATATACATCTGGGGAAATATGTATTAAACATGTCAACAATTTTCTTAGTAAATATCTGTCGCATGGGGCGATTGATATGCAATTCAAGCCAGATGTCAAATGAATCCACTAATTAAGTGGGGAGAACAAGTGTCTGATACACTGCTGATTTTGCAGGTTTTCCCACATGTAGAAGTCTTTAATTTTTATCATATGTACTCTTCAACTGTGAGTGATGGAATCCAAAACAAAAATCCAGAAAATCACATTGTGTTATTTTTAAGTAATTAATTTGCATTTTATTTTATTACATAAGTATCTGATCACCTAACAACCAGTAAGAATCCCGGCTCTCACAGGCCTGTTAGTTCTTCTTTAAGAAGCCTTCCTGTTCTCCGCTCATTACCTGTATTAACTGCACCTGTTTGAGCTCGTTATCTGTAAAACAGACACCTGTCCACACGCTCAATCAAACAAACTCAATCAAACAAGACCAGAGAGCTGTGTAAGGACATAAGGGATAAAATAGTAGACCTGCGCAAGGCTGGGATGGGCTACAGGAAAATAGCCAAGCAGCCTGGTGAGAAGGCAACAACTGGTGGCACCATTATAAGAAAACGGAAGAAGTTCAAGATGACGATCAATCTCCCTCGGTCTGGAGCTCCATGCAAGATCTCACCTCGTGGGGCATCAGTGATCATGAGGAAGGTGAGGGATCTGCCCAGAACTACACGGCAGGACCTAGTCAATGACCTGAAGAGAGCTGGTAGCGCAGTCTCAAAGAAGACCATTAGTAACACACTACGCCACAATGGATTAAAATCCCGCAGTGCACCCATGGTCTCCCTGCTCAAGCCAGCGTTTGTCCAGGGCCGTCTAAAGTTTGCCAATGACCATCTGGATGACCCAGAGGAGGAATGGGAGAAGGTCATGTGGTCTGATGAGACAAATTACAGATTTTTGGTCTAAACTCCACTCGCTGTGTTTAAAGGAAGAAGAAGGATGAGTACAACCCCAAGAACACCATCACTACCGTATAGCATGGAGATGGAAACATCATTCTTTAGGGATGCTTTTCTGCAAAGGGGACAGAATGACTGCACCGTATTGAGGGGAGGATGGATGGGGCCATGTATCACGAGATCTTAGTCAACATCACCTTCCCTCAGTAAGGGCACTGAAGATGAGTCATGGATGGGTCTTCCAGCCTGACAACGACCCGAAGCACACAGCCAGGGCAACTTAGGGGTGGCTTTATAAGAAGCATCTCAAGGTCCTGGAGTAGCCTAGCCAGTCTCCTGACCTGAACCCAATCGAAAATGTTTGGAGGAAACTGAAAGTCTGTATCACCCAGTGACAGCCAAGAAACCTGAAGGATCTGGGGAAGGTCTGTATGGAGGAGTGGTCGAAAATCCGTGCTGCAATGTGTGCAAACCTCGTCAAGATGTACAGGAAACATCTGATATCTGTAATTGCTAACAAAGGTTTCTGTACCAAATATTAGGTTTTGCTTTTCTGATGTATCAAATACTTATGTCATGCAATAAAATTAATTAATTACTTAAAATTTCTGGATTTTTGTTTTAGATTCCGTCACTCACAGAAGCGTACCTATGATAAAAATGCAAATTAATTACTTAAAAATAACACAATGTGATTTTCTGGATTTTTGTTTTGGATTCCGTCACTCACAGTTGAAGAGTACATATGATAAAAATTAAAGTATTCTACAGGTTTTGCAAATGGGAAAACCTGCAAAATCAGCAATGTGTAAAATACTTCTCCCCACTGTAAGTAATTGATAATGCAGAGAAATTCTGCAAAAGAATCTGGAAATTAAACAACAGGTGGAGCAGGAAGGAGGTCCCTTGATGAGTCATTAAAAAGTCCAGAACATCTAAACCAGTGCAGTTCTCCCTTGCCTCAATTAAGGTCAGTTTTCATGATTTAAGAAAGCGTCTGGATAAGCATGTCATCCATAGGAGAGTTCCAAGGCAAAAAGTGACCAAAACAAACACAAAAGCCAGCCTCAAATTTGCCAGAAAACATCTTGATAATCCCCAAGAAGAGGCTAAATATTCTGTGGTCTGAGGATGCAAAAATAGAAGTTTTTACAAAGTGTGCATGCCGTTAAATTGGTGTAAAACTAGCAGCATTTAAGAAAAAGATAATTTTACCTGGGGCTACTTTGCTGCTTCAGGAACTTAAGAACTTTCCATAAATGATGGATGAATTAATTTTGCACTCTAGCAGAAAATCCTGAAGGAGAACTTCTGGACATTTTTTAAGATCAGTTTGTGATGATTAGATCAAGCACAGTTGAATAATGTAGCAGAACAGTGATCTGAATCACACCAGCAAGTCTTCCCCTGCATGGCTGAAAAAAAGGTTTTGGAGTCGCTTGACAAAAAAACCCAAACTTAAATCCTACTGAAATGCAGACGTTTATACTCAAAGACCCACCAAAAGCCCTCTTCTTTTAGAATTTAAGAAATTCCTCCACAGCCATTATAAAGAATAATTACTAATCATTGCAAATGTTTGATGTCAGCTGCTGCTGCCAAGAGTGGCACCAAAGACAAGCAAAAGTGAGTCTGTTATGAAATTGCTTGATTGATGCAAAATTTTATTGGCAGTCTATCCTTGCACCAGTGCTTCCAGTTCAGTTAAAAGACCAGATAATTCTTAGTTTTGTACTTCTATAAGTATCCCCTCTTATATTTTTCAAACAGAAAAGGTTAGTGTCTCTAGCTCTTTATCTCTGCTTTTTGCCACCCAAACAAAAAAACAATCTTTCCTTACCCCCAGAGTAGCAACAACTGATTGTTTTCTCTTTATTAACCTATTATACTGATTCCAGCTTCAGACCATCAAGGTAGAAACACAATCAGCAGTTGGCTAATGAGCGAACTGGGTGCTGGTGTTATTGTCTCATTGTTGGATTCATCCGTACAACTGGGGAGTTACCCCCCCAGATATATTCCTGCAAGTCTGCTGCGTGTTTATTCACCAAAACTCTTAAGCTGCTCCCTTGATTAAAATGATTGTAAGTGGTTTTTCACAGTCATCATTGTTAATAGAAAACAGTAGAAACAAGTGCGCTTGTGGCTTTTAAGTGTTCAAGGGGGACCTAAAAATACATCGATGGAGTGCGATAGTTCAGCAGGAAGCATTTGCAGGTTCACATACTCGTTGGAAGTTTCATCTCAGAGAGGCAGATCCTTTATACGAACAGACAATCATCCTCTTCAAACTAACATCCTCACTTCAGTGTGTTGTAACAGCTAATAGGTTCCAGCACATCTCTAGTTATTTCAGTGAGTCTTTATGTGACATTAGTTTACTCCTCATCAAAAGAAACATGTTTGTATGACATGTAAAAAATGTTTCAACCTCACAGTGATGCTTTTTCTATTCCTGGTCAGGTTTTTAATACACCCTCCAGCTATGATGTTGTTAAAAAAAGCAATAAAAACTCACAGCATCAAAATGAGCCATTTTAATTGGTTTTATGGAGTAAATTTAATTTGGTTTGGCTACAACATTAACAGCATTAAAAGTGTGCCAGCTGCTTGGTTGTAGTACAGTGCTTTGATTGCCCACAGCACACGTTTTACCTCTCCTTTTTGACAGTGTCAAGTGTAAGTGGCTCTCAGAAGTCTGCACACCCCTGGTAAAATGTCAGGTTTTTGTGATTTAAAAAACGAGAACATGACAAATTATGTACACTGTAAAATAATAATAAAATAATAACAACGGTGCAACAGCTTTTTTATCCTATGAGCTCATTGCTTTATTGTTTTGGATGTAATGCTTGGAGTCCCTGTGATGATGAAAAGTAAAATACCTCTTTTTCAGCTTTCTAACAGATACTTGAAGACTTTGGACCCAAACTGTCACTATTTGGAACTGTTCATAACTTCATCCACATTGATCAGAAATGCAGTTCCATCTGAATAAAAGTAACCCCAGATCATGATGCTACCACCACCATGTTGCACGGTGGACATGGTACTCTTTCAGTGATGTAAACTGTTTTGTGTTAACCTTACCTTTTTTAATTGTCTTAAAAGTTTAGGTTTGGTCATATTAAATCAACTGCTCTGCGAGGTTTTGGGAGATTTAACCAGGCCTGGAAGTTTTCTTTGGAAAAAAAATCATGTCTTGCAACGTCACTTCTCAGTCCAGACACATGGAGAATAAAGGTGACTCCTTTTACATGTAGAACATAACAAGTACTTGTTGGAAATTCCTGTGACTCCTTCAGTGTTGTTGTTGACCTCTTGTCATTCTCCTCCATCAGCTTTAACATGGTCTTTTAATCAACTGCGAAGAATTGTCCAGATTTTGCAATGTCTCTTAGTCCAATATTTACTCAATTAATTGGTGACCACCTTTATGTATAGTGTTAGAATTAACTGAATCAAAAGGTGATTCAACAAAGTATTAGTTTAAGGGTATGCATACTTATTCAACCAGATTAATGCATATTTTTAAACATTTCTTTCTCTCTAGTTTTACTTAAATTGTCCAGGATTAATGCCATAATAAAGGTGGAAAACGTTTATCTTGCTTTCTTTGTTTTACAGCATATAAACCCAACATTGTAACAGTTGTGTGTACACTTTTGAGAATATTGTAAAATAAAATTCCAGAAGGCATGAAATCTAAAAAAGGAGAACATTACATGATAGCCCTTCATCTGCAGGTCTCTCTGCTTCATCACTCTCCTTTCTCCTTTAATATTCACACTCTCCCTACTCTGTATAAAAAGAAATTGAATTAAGTGCAGCTGTGAGCCCTTGGGTTCAGTTAGCAGAAGGTTAAACATTAAAAGAATTTGACACAGCCATGCACTGACCAAGACTATGACCAATCCTTATGACACAGCTGTTTGAATGAAGTCTGACCCTGAAGAATGGCAACCTTGAAATAAACTATTAAATTAATAGGAATTGCCAATACAGATGCATCTTTCTGGTGTGCCCATTCCAGCTGCTGCCAGTGTAAGAAACGCAACTTGTTGCCCACTAAATTTTCAACTCCTGAATATTTTTTTCCTTGATTTAAAAAGATTCACAGATTTGCAAGTAATTGTGCAACAATAAATTAACCAAAACACTTAACTTTTCTTTTAAAAGATTCTTAGATGGTCTAACTTTGAGTTAGAGCTAGGAGAAAGTCCAACAGTAAACTTTTTTTCTGAGAATGGGTTGAAAACAATAAGACTGAAAGTTGTGGAGTGTTTGACTCGTTATACCAAAACAATACTGCACGATCAACCTGTGAGCTGCACCGTGGAACATCGGAGGAAATCGTGGAAATCGGGGGCCCTTTATTAGTGGCCATCCGGTCCCTGTACGAGTGGAGCAGGAGTTTGGTCCGCATTGCCGGCACTAAGTCGGACCTGTTCCCAGTGCATGTTGGACTCCGGCAGGGCTGCCCTTTGTCACCGGTCCTGTTCATAACTTTTATGGACAGGATTTCTAGACGCAGCCAAGGGCCGGAGGGGGTCTGGTTTGGGGACCAGTGGATTTCGTCTCTTCTTTTTGCAGATGACGTGGTCCTGCTGGCCCCCTCTAACCAAGAGCTACAGCATGCGCTGGGGCGGTTCGCAGCCGAGTGTGAAGCGGCTGGGATGAAGATCAGCTCCTCCAAGTCAGAGGCCATGGTACTCAACCGGAAAAGGGTGGCTTGTCCTCTTCAGGTTGGAGGGGAGTTCCTGCCTCAAGTGGAGGAGTTCAAGTATCTCGGGGTCTTGTTCACGAGTGAGGGATGAATGGAGCGGGAGATGGACAGACGGATCGGTGCGGCTGCCACAGTAATGGGGGCGCTGTGCCGGTCAGTTTTTGGTGAAGAGAGAGCTGAGGCCAAAAAGCGAAGCTCTCCGATTTATCGGTCAGTCTACGTTCCTACCCTCACCTAGGCCATGAACTTTGGGTCATGACCGAAAGAAAAAGAGATCCCCGGATACAAGCGGCTTGAAATGAGCTTTTTCCTCCGTAGGGTGGCCCCGGGCACTCCCTTAGAGATAGGGTGAGGAGCTCGGCCATTCGGGAGGGGCTTGGAGTAGAGCCGCTGCTCCTCCACATCGAGAGGAGCCAGTTGAGGTGGCTCGGGCATCTGTTCCGGATGCCTCCTGGACGCCTTCCTCGGGAGGTGTTCCAGGCACGTCCCACCGGGAGGAGGCCCAGGGGACGGCCAAACTCAATTCCACCTTCATTCTTGACTACGGCACCAAGATACTTAAACTCTGCTTGGGGCAGTCTCACCCCTGACCTGGAAAAAGCATTTTAACGATTCATGGCTGAAACACCGTTAAGCTTGAGTCCACAGTTCAAGCTTACAAGACAATTATTGTAAGTAAAATATCAAGATGTTCAACACTGATCAACATCCAAACCCTTACCCTATTAAAATGCTGTTGAGTGATGTTAGGAGGACCATGCTTAAACAAATGTCTGAAAACCTTAATCAACTGAAGCACCATTATAAAGTTAAATGGGCCAAGATTTGTCCACAGTGATTTGAAAGGCTGATAAGGTCAGAGAGAAGATGATTACTTCAACTGAAGTTGAAGCACTGAAGTTGATTTTATCATTATTACAGTGTCTATCAAATGTGTCTATCTATTCATACGCCTCACTCTTTTACACATTTTTTCACCTTATAACAGCAAACTTCTCTGCATTTTGTTGGAATTTTATGTGATTGGCCAAAATAAAATATAGAATGATCATGGAGGAAAAATGATACATTATGTTCCTTTTTTTCAAATATAAATCTTAAAAGTGTGGCATGCATCCATATTAAGGCCATTGAGGCAATACTTTGTAGAATCGACTTCACTGTTATTACAGCTATGGCCGTTTTGTTGGAGCCTAGAGAGTACAATCTTTTCCCATTTTTCTAAGCAGAATAGCTTCAGCCAGATTGGTTGGAGAGCATCTAGGAACATCAATTTTCAGTCCAGCCACAGATTCCCAATTGGATTCAGGTCTGGGCCATTCTAACACATGAATATTTTTTGTTGTGAACCATTTCATAAAAGCTCTGGCTGCATGTTTATGGTCATTCTTCTGCTAGATTTTCTTCAAGCCGTGCCCTGCATTTTGCTCCAACCATCTTCCAACATCTGCCAACATGTGTTACCATGGCAATGGTGTGTTCAGGGTGATGTGCAACATTAGTTTTTTGGACCACACAGCATTTTGCATCCCTCATAGACATTCAACGAACATTCAGACTTCAAAAATCACAGGGCTGTGGAACCAAGTTTCAAACCTGAGATCCTCTTACCACTAAACCTCAAAATGCAACATCTGCCTGTAAATACTTCAGACCTTTCAGTGATTCTTTTGCATGGAATTCATAGACAACTAGGTGATTGAGCACCACATGCTGCAAATACATATCTTATTAAAATAAAGGGAACATATAATTTATGCATATTTGATTTTTTTGAAAATAGTCAAGGAAAGGAAAGAGGAGACAGTTGTTTTTCATTAAGAGTGGGTTCATATGAGATTGAAAACTTTCTAATTTATTTCTTGCAGTTAATTATTTAAATTTTCACTGAGCTTTTGAAGCTAAGAATAATTGCTGATGAAGTCATGTGAAATAGGCAGCAGTGCATCACTCCCTGCTAATTGATTTGGCTCATGGACTCATTAACTTTGCACTGTGATCAGCACTATGACAGGAAGTAATCACCTATCAATTTTTGAGAGGAGTGCTTCACAGAGATGCCTATAAATTTGAATCTTGCCCGAGATCCGAACGCTGCTTCTCTGGCTGGTAGCAGAGCAGTCTGTGGGAGAGTATTTCAGGTCACCCACTCTATGTGGGTGACAGAGCAAAATAAGGTGTAGAGTTGTAGGGAGACAAAGTAAAAAATTAAAAAGAGAGAGCAGCTGTAAATGATGGTGTATCTTGGTAAATGCCAGATCTCACAGCGTTCTGCTCCACATAGAGCGCCTCAAATAAATTTCAGGTTTATTTTGATTCCATTTACTGATGGAGTGATTCATTTCCTGCGTCTATATAAAGCCATGTGCTGTAACTATGGTGGTGCCTCATCTGAGACCAAAGTGAGGAGTGTTCATTGTGTAAAAGACAAATCAGTCCTGTAGGCTCGCCTCTTTTCTGAGCTCTTGTTGCAGTCTTTAAAGGCGGGAATGAACCCCACCTCCCTTTTTTTAACAAACCAGCTTCCCAATCCCAACTGCATTTTTTAGAATTTAAAACCCCGCTTTTGTGCTTTTTTTGATTTGTCTGACAATCAAAGTCCTGATGATTGTCAGATAACCTCTAGTTTCTCCTAGCATGAAGCTCCTGGTGATAGCTGGAGCTATCAAAGTGTTTTGAGCTTTAAATGTGGGGGCCCCTTTTTAAACCCCCAAAAATTCATGGGGTTTAAATGTCCCAATGTAAAATACTAAACGTTTTTTTTCCAAATTTTTGGGGGAATTTAAAGACTTGATGCCCAACGGGTTTAGAAAATTGGGTTTATTAAAAAAAACCCTTTTTCTGATGGCGGGATGCCAGAGTAATTTTCTCCTAAGATGTTTAATGGGACGGTTGGGGCCCATCAGGGTTGACATGTTCCTTCAGTGTTACTTGGTGTAGTGGGGAAAATTTACAGGGTGGTTTTTGGGGGCGGGCCCCGAGGGGACGATGGTCCAAGTTTTGAAAAAGGGGCAAGAAAAGGGTTCCAAAAAATCCAGGAAATCACACCTCTCCGGGGGAAAAATATACCCGGGGTTTTGGTGGTAAAAAAGGGGAAAGCCTGGGGTTTTCAGTTTGCCGGCCCTTTGGGAATTTAAAGAAGGGCCCAAAAAATTTTGGGCCCCGTCATTACATGCAGCGGTTTCCCAGATGAACCCTTTTTTAAGTTCTTAGAACAAGAGTTTTACTGACAAGTTTAGAAATTCTTAAAGGGAAAAATCAAAGGTACAACATAAAGTGTTTATCTATTATTAGCCATGTTTTTTGCCTTCATTTGAATTTCATAATAACTAGAACCACAACCATTTGGTGACTTTTACTCAAAAACAGACTTCGGAATACATATTCATTACTCTTGGCTAAATAATCTTCGTGAAGAAAGAGTGACCCATATCCTGTTGCTGAGGATAGACTGACATTTTTTCCTAATTAAAAAAAAAAAAAAAATCAAAACCCCCCCAAAAAATTTAAAAACCCTAAAAATTTTTTTAAACTGTTTAATTTTTTTGGATTTCCCAAAAAAATGACAAATTTTTTTTTTTTTTACAAAAATCAGACCTCTTTTTTTTTTCCCAAGGGCCCAAGTAAAAAAAAAGTGCCTTTCTAAATAAAGGGAAAACCCCTTTTTTGTGGCTTCCAAAAAAATTTCAACTTATTTATTTTTGGCCCCTTTTGGCCCAAACAAATTTTGGGGAGGGGCTGTTCCAAAGGGGTGGAAAGGGGACATCCCAATGGTTGTTTTATTTCGGATTTAGGGAAAGGAAACATTTGGGCCCCAAACTTTTCCCTTTAAAAACAAAATTGGTCCCAAAATATTTATTTTCCCCCTAAAACCCTATGTTTGTGGATCTTTAGAAGGCTTTTATTTTTACCCCTTTGAGGCATGTTTGGGGGGGGATGTGGGGGTACCCGCGGCAGGGTGCCCTTTTAAAAAACCTTTTAGATTTTTTGTTTTTAACAAAGCAGGGGTTCCAAAAAACTTGAAAAAAAAGCCCAAATTTTTTTCCAGTGGGGGGGTTGGATCCTCAAGAAACTGCCCCTTTCTCGGATCCTGGCAGGTTTTCAAGGTTCCCTTTAAACTCAAATTTGCCTTTTCCAGTTTAAAGGTTTTGTTTAACGTTTTCCCGGCCATGGTTTTAAATTTTGAACCAGAACCCCCGGGTTTTCAGCATGGTGAAGCTACAGGAAAGAGATCCCCCCGGGAAAGGGAAACAGTCACTTTGGGTTTTTGATTTAATGAATCAAAAAATACAGCTATGTCATTTTGTTTATTGAATAACCCTGCCATTTACCCAAGCCTTTCCCAAAAATAACACCAGCAATCTTTTTTTTAAAAATTAAGAATTACCGGACTTCAAAATCCCTTGGGTGATTTTCCAAAATCCAAATTTAAATTTTTTTTTGGGGCAAATCCCAAACCCAACGGGGGTTCGTTACCCAAACAAACGTATTAATTTAGTTGGGGGTGGGATTTGACAGGAGCCTCCCGAGCTGTTCATTTAAAAGTTTTTGTGGGCCCTGGACAGGCTGCCACAGGGATTAATCAGTGAGGATGGACCACAGCAGGTAAAAAGGGGTGGCTGAGGGCCAGCAGTCAGGCAGCAGTTGCCCTTTTTAACCCTGGAAGGGTTGGCCACCCGGGGGACCCCTTAGAAAGCCATTTTAAAACCCGGTGGGGTTCTTGGGTTTGTGCCTCTGACATAACGGGAAAAGGGGGGTGACAAATGAAAAAAAATCCCGTTTCCCCCCCTTTTGGGGGTACAAAAATTACATAACCCGATCATTCTCCTTTTTTTTCACCTTGGGGAAAACATCTCTCTCCCCTGTTTTATTGTTTTTTTCGTTAAATTTTTACTTATGAGTTGGTTTCTTTGCTTGCTCGCTGGTTGCGTAGCTGGAGATGTTTTAATTGGACTCCTTTTCCTGTCGTCGAATTTATTCCCGGGGAGTAGAGAGCCTGGGCCTTTTTACTATTACCAACAATAAAAAGTGGAAAAGAAACTTTTTTTACTTTAAAAAATTTTACAGTATAATTTAAAAAAATATTAGCCCCACTGTTGAACGCTTAAACGGCCATAAAGACCCCTCTGGGGTTTTTCAAAAATCTAAAAAATTTCCCCTACACTATGGCTTTTTTGCAAAAAAGGTTTGGCGAATTTAAAATTTGACAGCGGAAAAAAAAGAGTGTAAATGCCCGCTCGTTGGGGGGCTGTGATGGGTGCGAGGGCCCCTCTGAACCTCAGCTTTAGGGGCCTGCATGTTTTTCCATAAATTTTGTCCCGCAGGGTTTTACATGTCTAGGGTAACTTCTCCTCTGACTGTTTGGGGGGCCCATGAAAGAGCACGCCATGAGGCCCCACCTTTTTTGAAAATCTATTATAGTAAGAGACACATTTTTCAGATGGGGTTTCCCCAAACCCCCCCCCCCCCCCCCCCCCCCCAACCACCATCACTTTCTAAATTCTTGCAATTTCAACAGAGCTAGGGTTTAAACAAAATTTCATGTTTAAAAAGGGAAAAAGAAAAAAATGATGGGGGTTCTGCACATGCGAAACCCAAAAAAAAGTTTTAGGGCCCCCCGAAATTATAAAAGGGGGTTGCAGGGGAATGGGATGTGATTAAAGAAAAGCACAGCTTCTAAAAGCTTATTTATGACGGCTCAACACATGTATGATATTATTTCCCTGGCAACAGCTTTGTGTTTAAATATAGAATAAGACAACTTCAGCCAGACTCTACAGGGAATCTTCTTTAGTGAAGAAGAACTTGAATGAGAGTCAATGCTAATACTTAAAAGTCACCCCCACCCCCCCACCCCCCAAGGGGTTGTCCTTTCGCTGGCCTGCCCCAACTGGACGTATTTTTTATATTCCAGAACCCTGGGATTTTTCTCCTCTGAAGAAAAATAAACCATTATCTACTCAGTGTGGTCTTTCTCCCTCTCTTTTATGCCCACATTATGCAATCATACATCTCTTTCATTCCAAGCCCAGGAGGCTGTGGATCTGGAGGAGGATAGAGGACCTCAACAGGTGGAGGTTTTTATTCTAGGGATAGAAGAAGGAGGAGGCGGAGAAGGAAGAAGAGGGCAGTGAACTGCTCCTTAATAACGAGCCCTTTGATCTGCTTATGCAGCCTTGTTTCTTGCCTCTGAGGGTAATTCAGCTTATGACATTCAGTCCCAGTGGACCAACATGACCCCTTGCAGTAGGCTATCTTCACCATCTGTTTGCAATGGGACTACAAGGCAACACCCAGAGGGGAGAAGCGAAGAGAGAGAGTATGAGTGAGAGGGAGAGAGGGAAGGACGGGGTTGTCAGCTCTCCCCGAGGACCCCCCCAGTGCTGCAGTTTTCATCTGCTAATTATGTTTAATTGAGACTGTGTAATTCACAAACGTCGCCTCTGTTTTCCCTTATCTCATCCGTAGAGCCTCAAAAAACTTCGTGACGCAACATCGCAATAAACGTCTGCGTGGAGTAATTGTGCGAAAGAACCGCGCGGCGTTTTCATTTTGAGGCTTTCTGCACCGGGGACAGCCAGATTAGGTTGCAAAGGATATTAGGGTAGATATTGACTTTATTTATTTTTTTATTTTTGTTTATCAGTGCGCAGTTGACGAGGAGCAGAGGCGCGAATGAGCGGCGCTCGTCTGACGCGGAGACAGGCGTCACTGGAGTGCACGAGCGCACAACAGCTTAACACTAGCGACGCCGCGAACGCACGCACGCACGCACGCGGGTTTGGTTTGGGAGAGTTGGCACAAGGTGGTGATGCCACAACAAGCGGTGCTTTGCACGTGTGCCAAACCGCCTCGTGCGCCCTCATTTCCCGAAGAATAAGCGAAACGCGCTGGAAGAAACGACAGCGAGAGAGAGGAGCCCATGAGGACGGAGAAGTCGAAGAGACACGTCGGTTTCAACGCACAGTCAAGTTATAAATATATAAATAACCGCACACGTTGCGGCGGGGTGGGTGGGTGTTATCGATGGATCCGTGGCCGCCCTCGTATATTTGTTGCCCCCCACCAGCCTATTGCCAGGCGGTCTTATATAAAAGCCACTTTTTAAATTATTTAAAAGCAGAAAAATATAAGCTTTGCTATGTTTTAATTTATTTAGGGCGAAATTTGTTGTTTTTGTCACTCATCGCTCTGTCTTCAGGTCACACCAGAATCACAGACAGTTACTGGTTTATTTCTATATGCAGCTCAAAAAGTGAAACTCACACATAGATTCAATGCACACAGTGATAAATTTAAAAGTGTTTTATTTTTTTTTTTTTTTTTTTTTGTTTTTTTTTTTTTTTTTTTTTTTTTTTTTTTTTTTTTTTTTTTCTTTTTTATTTTTTTTTTTTTTTTTTTTTTTTTTTTTTTTTTTTTTTTTTTTTTTTTTAAAATTTTTTTTTTTTTTTTTTTTTTTTTTTTTTTTTTTTTTTTCTGCTTTACAATAAAAAAGGAAACATAACAGTAATAAAAAACTATATAAAATCAGTAAACAAATTTTAAGTTAATGGCTTGAGTTAATGGCTTGAGAAAATCTTGAACAGGCTGTTCTTCACAATTATTTGAACTCCAAGGTTATCGTTTTTGTTCGTGCACCTTTCTTTACTGTAGTTTCTCCCTCCACTCAACTTTCCACTAATATACTTGGATACAGCACTCTGTGAACATTCAGTTTACTTAGCAACGTGCTTTTGTGGCTTACCCTCTTTGGGTAGGGTACCAGTCATTTTGTGCTTTTTAAATCCTTTTTTAATCACTCTTACGTACTATTCAAGTTTTCTAAAAAATATATATATATATTCGATTTTCACTAAGCAGTACTAATCAAAATTACCAGATACAAATGTAGTAAATGCATCTCTTTGTGAGACGAATCTATATAATATACGAGTAGCTTTTTGAATTCAGTTAATGACATGAATTAACTTTCAGGGAGATTGTATTATTAATGGCCCCCATCTGCCCCTTACAAAACTCTCTGGAGGCGCCCCTGAATTGTTAACATATAAAGTATATCTTTTCTCATTTACAACGGGAAGATGAAGTCTGCGCCCTCGCCGCTACCCCCTCTATCCCCTTATATGTTTAATTAACTAGGCTGATGTGTGAGTACCTCCAGCCAGCGAAGCGTGGGTGGGCTGCGGGGGTAAAGAGACTGCCGGAGAATATTTCCCTCATTTCTCTTCACCGGGACGCCGAGAATGTCCTCTGTCGCGCAAGCAAAGAAGCCTACACAAAATCAAAAAATAAGTCAACCCATTTTAAACTTGTTCCAAATTGTTCGGCGTGCTCAGCTCTGAGGGAAAACAGGGAGAAAGAGAGGGAGCGCTGAGGGCAGAGTGAGAGGAGAGGGAGAGAGTGTGCGTGGATTTTTTCTCTTCTACCTTCTCGCTCTCTCTGAGTGTTTTGATGTTATTTGTGACGGAATCCCCCCTTCAGTCTCTAAGAATCCGGAGAGCGGCGCAAGAAGGAGGAGGAGGAAGAGGAGGAGGACAGGAGAGGAGAGGAGGAGGAGGAGGCGCGCGGACCTGTCCACGAGCCCTCTCACTGCGGAACGCGCGGGGCTGCCGCTGGAGATCCCAAAAACCCAAACGCTGTTCCGGAGTCTGACTGACAGCCGCGAGTCAAACGGCTTCGGCTAAATGGACCGCTTCTGACGCCTCAACCGGAGAGGAAAGGCTTTCACTACCTTTTTACCGGAGGAGGGGGGGTGAGAAAGGTGGCGGTGGCGGCGGAGGTGGAGGTGGAGGGGGGGTGGCAGGTCTCCAGAACCAGACAGGTGGATTTATCAGTTTTACGTTGCCCTTCTGGACGGAGATGAAATGGATGGATTAATCTGACGGAGGGGGACGTTTGTTATTCCCACCCGAATGGAGTAACAGGCTGCAATGTCATCTCCACCTGGCCGCCTGGAGAGATGTGTCACGGGAATGGGGTGAGACAAATTCAGCTTTCTTTTCCTTTTTAATATTAATATTAACCGTAATAGTAATTAACTCCTCTCTTTGGGTATGTTTGGCGACTGCTTTGCCCCGGCGGTTTCTGTTAGCCCAATTTCCCTCGCCATCACCTCAAAGTGGAGCACAGCGGCAGGTTCGCTCCGCCGTTTGTCCGAGTCCTCGACACACAACCTGCTGCATGCCCTACATAGAAGAGAGAGGAGCGTGAGGGGAATATTCACTGAGGAGCCACAGGCTGTTTTTCCACTCTCATTTTTTGCACACACACACTCTCTCTCTCTCCCGTGTGTGTGTTTCTCGTGGATAGAAACATTGCTCCCGCCTAATTTGTCGCACACCATTCCACCTTTGAATTTAAACGTGCGTTTTCGTGACGCCAACTCTCCATCCAGTAGCATAACCCTCCCTTAGAAAGAGACGAGCGCAGACATCCTTAATAAACATATAGGCTCATGAGCGCAGGAACGCACCAATGTGCGTACTCAGAGTGAGCTTTTTAGGCTACAAACCAAATAGCTTGAGTCATGAGAAATGCGAAGCAATGATTTGATGCAATTGGCTGGGCTTCCTTAGATAGACAACTTTTTACCAACTGGCAGTCGAAACTTGATCTGACCACACTGTAATATGACTAGAATCGAATCGGACTATGTAGCCTAATTGTATGTTGATTATATATACCTGTTGATATGAATTGTATATGTTTTCCTAATAAAATCCCTTGAAATTGCATTTGTTATGAATCTTCGATGTATATAAATTGAATCGAATTGGACAGTTTGTATTTTAATTTAAGATATCTGCATATGATTGAATTCAGTCGGATGCAGGTGATTATATAGCCCATCTCCATGTGTTTGTTTTGTGCCTTGAGAGGACATTTGTTGTGTAATTACCGTTATATAAATAAAGTGAATTGAATTTAACCACAAAACAAAAACGTGTGGCTTTTAAAAGTTAAAACCGACAGGTCTTCCCAAACCTGCAGCTTTCATAAATATTTGGTCTCCTCTTGTTTTTCCCAGATCAAGTTTGAACACTGTTCCTCTGGTTTCACGGATGCTGTGAGAAGGAACCAAAATGCCAGAAAAAGCACAGGTCTCTGCGGCCGCCTGCTCGGGCACTCGCCCCACGGGAGTACAACCCAGCAGCAACATTCCACGCACGGAAACCGAAGAAGAAGGCACAAAACGTCCACAACCCCGACTCCGCAGCAGCAGCCACGCTTCTTTGTGACACTGAAGGTAAAGAAACAACTGCTGAGAAAAATCACACTTGTCAGCCCGTCGCTAAGGGGCGCTGTTGCATCACATTACGCCCCCCTCTCTACCTCCCTCAACCAGCCTTCTGCTGCTTGATGAGAAAGCCGTGTAATGAATTCATATCTCAAATTACAGTTTTCAGGCTTTTGAATGCAGTCACGTTGTGGAAACACATTTTCTTGCGTTTTCCTCCTGCTTTTACGCGCCAGGTCTGACACACAAAGCTTTTCTGAAGGCTTTATACACACACACACACACACATTCATGCACACAGATGTTGCATTGCATAGAAAAATGATTCATAACACCATGTTTTTCTGTCAAGAGAGTACAGGATGGCCCTAAATCCCATAAATCTCAATGAGATATATCCCTGTCTGCAAATAAATGGTGCCCACTGTCAGTGCTGCGTGCATGGGGATACATGTTTACATTTATCTTGATCATTTAGGGTAAACTACCATTCACGCCACTGTGGCAAAGACAGCTGAGGGGAGACCGACGATGAGCTTAGCTTTAGCCTATTTTCTTGAATAGTGCGTATGACACAAGAGGAGATCAACTCTGTAGGGCAGTGTAGTGGGGAGTAGTGAACGTCAAGAGCAGTTGCTGTCTTCATTAATATAAATATCTTGTGCAAAACTGCAGTGAATTTCTAGCTGTGATGTCATCGCACCCTCCAAAAACCTCAACCCGGTTTCGATAAAGCAGCCCTACTTTTTTCCTGTTCACTTTCACGTTGTCCTCTCGTATTTTTTTTTTATCTCTCACATACTCTTGCTATTAAGCAGCTGCTGAAACAAGGCTGAACAGGATAAGAGCAGAAATAAAAATTCCCAGTGATGTCATGCATACCATATACTGAGAGTTATTTTTCTTTTTCTTTTTGTGGCTTCCCCATGACGTAGTCTTGAAACGATGTGTCGAGAAGTATTTTACTGAGCTGTTCACTGAAGCAGGGCTATTGTGGGTAGAGCAGGTGGATCCCCCCGGAGCCAGAGACGTTTGTCACTGTTGTCATTTGTGAAGTTGGATTTCTCAGTTTTTTGTCTTGTAGGATCATCTGTGGTTAATTTTTTTTTTTTTTTTACAATACTCTCGTTTTTGTGGTTTGGATTTTAATACAGTGGAAGAATATTTCTAGAGTCTGAGTCCAAAATTAGCCTAAAATCTACATATGCCTGCAATGTAGGTTCAGGGAGCAGTCATGCAGAAGTGCTCTTTTAATGAAAAATACATGAGGGAGTTTTTAACTCTTTCAAACAATTAACTGTAGTCGTGAGAGGCAGAAGCACTAAGGCTCACTGCGATTTTTACGGTGGTACAAAAGTATTCAAACCCTACTGAATGTTTTTTACATTTTGCCAAAGTAGAAGGCCAAACCTCAATGCATTTTAATATGATTGTATGTGATAGAACAACACAAAGGAGTGAGCAATGGTAAAACAATCTAAAAGAGTGTGCCTTGCATTTGTACAAGCCTCAGATTCTTAATGGGACTTAGGTTTGAACTTTGACTGGGCCATTCTAAAAAATGAATATGCTTTCACTTAAAGCATCCTGTTGTAGCTCTGGTTGAATGTTTGTTTTTATCATGAAGGGTGGTATTGATATTCATGATAAGGTCTGGAGTAATTAATCCCCCTTTTTATTTCATTCTTTGCATAGAAGAGTTAAGAGTCCCAATATTAAAAACATTAATCTTTAGTTCTCTCACTCCGCCTTTACCTGTGTTCTGCTGAATTGGTTATCTTGTTAAAATCAGCCAAACTACTTTCACCTTGCTTTGTTGCTTCACTTAATCTTGTTGCAAACACACCAGCCACTAAACTTTGGTCTGGTGTCACCCTTAGTTGCTCTTTCTCCCCCTTCACATCAGGATGAATGTACAAGCTGAGGTCTTGCCCTCACAGCAGTTTTCTTTGTACTTACAACATCAGGTCAAACGCCACTCGAGAAGATGAAAATGAGGGTTTGCATTTTCCTTTCCTCTGCAATTACCCATAAAAAGCACTGAGTGACATATAATAATGAGTCATTTGACCCCCGCTAATCTCCTGTATAGCAATGTGTGATGTTGCAGTTTGAAACAGAAGTTAATAACCCAAAAGCCTCTTATAAACGTGCGCTATTTAATCATTTAATCAAAACACAGTTGGTGGTCTCGTTTAATGACTTAGTGAGCCATAGTGAATTTAAGTGGAGTTTGACTTGCACAGTTTTTTAAACTGATCACTTTATAATGAAGATGACCATGGATGATGTGTTTGATGATGCATCACTATATTTTCAAGCCTTGAGACATTATTAGTGCTTGATATACTGTATTTAGTAAATTGAACATTCTTAGCAGAACACAGTTGGCCTTGTTCAGTTACTGAACAAGAAGATGGAGTGTTGGTGAGATGCCCAAATATATTGATTGTTTGCATGAATGTCATATTCATTTTGGGCTTTTAATGATACATTTGATCTGCTCATCTGTGCATTTGATCAACAACCTTCTTGCTGAATTCTGGCTGGAGATTTGACCAATACCTTCTTGGTGGAACTGGCAGAGCTCCATTTAGTTGACTGGTGTCTGACAAGGCCCCTGCTTTTAAACATAGTTCCCACATAGTTTTCTGGTTGGGGTCAGGGCCATTCCAGAAGCTTGATTTTAACTTGCTTTGACCATTCCAAGGACTGTTTTATGTCTATTAGGTATCACTGTTTTGTGATAATATCCAGTTTTCATCCAAGATTCAACCAGTGAGCTGTTGGTTTAAAAATAAGTTGAAGAATTCGGAGGTAGTCCTCCATCTTTTCTATTCCGGCTACCTTTTGTAATGCACTAGTACCACTGGTAGCAAAACAGCCCCACAGCATGATCCCACCACCACCATGCATGCCATTTGATACAGTGCTTGTTGCCCTGAAAGCCTCACCGTGATTGCTCCAAACATATTTTTCTACTGATGTGGCTAAACAGCTGAAGTTTGGCCTGGTTTGATCATAAAAAACTCAGAAACTACAGAAGATATTTGTCTTGTACATCTGAGCAATTGCGAATTTCAGTCAAGTTTTAATGTGTACATTTTAGAACAGGAGCTTCTTTCTTGGTTATTATTAGACTGACACAATATATCAAATTGCAATCATCATCACAATATCCATGTGTTCACTATCACAATTGCATATATGCAGTTATTATAGAGTGAATTTAATAATATTTGGCCTGTTAGATGGACTGTTTTTGTATATTTGTTTGCAGCTGAGATGCTAATTCTTACAAGGAATGAAGGATTGTGCAGAAGCGACGGTGAGAAAAGAGCCAGGAAAATGTTGGCTAAATATAATCTATATCATCATTTCAATATTCAGCAAAAGTATTGCGGTTACAGGTTTTTCTAATATCATGCAACTCTAGTTTTTACCCTATCATCAGTATATGGCAATGGTAAACTCACCTTGCTGCGGACATTGATACTGGCGTTTCAGCAGTTTCCAGTTCAGGGTTGAGCTTTGGTGTTTTCTTACCAGTTGCCTTTCTATTAATGGTGACAGTTTGCATCAGATGGTTGATACTTGGACAGAATTCAGTCTTCCAACAGGATACAAATCCAAAAGCACAAATACAAATGGTTTTGGAATGGACAGATCATGCTACTGGAATGGCATTCCCGAAGCCCCGATCTCAACCCTATTACAGATTTATGGACCATCCTTAAAGGCCGGTTCATCGGCAAGAGCTCATCCACTTTTATTAAAATCTACCATTTCCAAAAGGAGGGAGGTCAAATATCAAGCCTGAATATGCAAGAAGGTTCTCCAGGGCTAAAAAAAGTGGCGTTGAGATACAACTTTCAAATAGACATTTAACCTTCATGGGGTTGTTTGTGTGTATTTGAGCCTGTATTTATAATTCTAACACGATGTGGATTTGAGAAAACCAACAATAATTTCAAACTTGTGCAACCATTACTTCTTTAAATTTCTTTAAGTCGCTCAATGCATAATCATTACCCCCTGCAAAAAGAAGGGCTCAAATGCACTCTTAAAGGCACGTATTTAACATAGCATGTATTCCCTTGGTGATTTTGATATTTTTAAACTTTTAACTCGCACTTCATGTCTGAACACAAACTGAACCTGAGCCTAAATGATCCTTTTTCTTAGCATTAAAGAATGTTTAAAACAATCCTAATGTTTAATGTGGCAGCACTAGTGACTGCAGCTAACACTGCCCCTGACTCTGTTACTGTTTTAACCTGCATTTGTCTTTATAATTAAATCATTATATCCAGCACACACCTGCATCATCAATGTTTAATGGTTTTAAAGTGTTTCCGTCTGCTTTAGATTTTAAAGAAGTGTTATTCAGTTCCAACACACACCTTTGCAACCTTTATGAAGAAAGATGTAAGTAATCGGATTGCGGTCAATAAAAATTGGGTTTTTATTCCTGAAACACGATGTAATCACTACTCCGGATAGGATTTAAATTTGTGAATAAAACCATACCTGTAGTCCGTCTGAGAAGTTGTCACTGTTTTTAAGGAGCCAAAGAGGGCTATTTCCTGATGCTGAAAATCAGGATAATCTTCATCCTGCTCAACTGGTGGTTTCACAGTGGATTTAGATACATGACGAATGTAATTGGCCTGCAACCAAGAAACTGCCATCTTTGTATCTTGAGTATAAATTTGAATTTTATGTTTCTATTTTCAACAACATATTTGTCAGAACAGTTTCAACCCCAATGGTGTCGGTGCACACACAGGCACCAGCTGCAGGGTTTAAATTGTCCTGTTATTCCTTAAATTTTTATAAATGTATTTAAATTAATGCCATCTTATCATACCACATCTATTATTTAAAAGATTTTGGGATCATATTTAAGATGTAATATTTTATACCTATTCCATCTTGCCCACATAAATCTTTGCTTGAAAGAGTGCCGTCATTGGTAACATCATTTGGTTTCGTGGAAAGCAGTGATAAAGGTTAAAGGCAATTTTATGACTTTTATTGAACTTGTATTGACCAAAAGGCAGGCCTGAAACAACATCAAAAGGTCTTAGTGGTTTAATATTGACCTGAATGCAGCAGCTGTAGTTTTACCATTTAAAAAGAAGGATATTAGATTGAATATGTAAATATTTCAAGAGGTAAACCAGCATAACGATTATTGCTTGTCGTCATGGGCCTGAATGTTATATTGATTTGGGGCTTTTAAAAATTCATTTAAACTGTTCTTTTTCCAGGACATAATGATTTTAAAACAAACAACTTTAATGAATTTTAAAAGAACTGGATGCAGAAGATAATCCACACAGGCTCAAATATATGCATACACCCCCACCACTGTTTCGTTAAATGTCCCTTAGTAAGTTGGACTTTAATGAGTGGTTTTAACCTTCAACCAGGTTTTAGCATAATTTTGGCTGAATATCTGACAACGCTTTGGCAGAATTAGTAGCAATCACCTAATTTTCTGACACTAACATGCCTTTTGAGTACAGTGAATAACATTTTAAAAGGGTTGAGGTCAAGGCTTTTGGAAGGTCATTCAAGAAGCTTATTAGCATGCTTTATTCATTCCAGAACTGGTTTTGATTTCTGTTTAGGATCATTGTTCTGCTCGAATATCCTTGTGCTTCCATGTTTCAACCATTCAGGTATTGCATTGATTAGGGCGAGGTTATAGAATTTGTTAGTAGTCTAACTTCTGTATCATTTCTTCCACATTGTGGAAAGTATGAGTGGCCTCTTTCACAAAGCACGCATTTGATCATTAACGCCTAAAGACCAGGCCTTGTCTGATCTTCCTCCAGGTGTTTATATATCACAAATCAACATCCTGCACACACCTGAGCTTCCTAAAATCACACTGGGGTCACAGACACAAACGGAGGTGTAGAGTTATCAGATGTAGAACCTTGCATAGAAAATGAATATCAGACATAAAGACATAAAGACATTTCTCTTGACTGAAGTCCAGTGAACTGTTCTGTTGACTGACTTTGTGCCCTCTAATGTGTATTAATGGCAGGAAATTATGTGGTTGATGCAGCGGTCCACATAGACGATCTGTAATTGCTACAACTAAGTTCCTAGCTGGGAAGCATAAGTCACCCGATGAGTGGCTGTGACTAAACCACGGCTTCAAGTGATCTGTGAAACAGAGGAACTAACACTGTCAGTGAAACAGCCCCACACCATGATAATGTCACCACCGTGCTTGACAGTCCAGGTCCAGTGTTCTTAAGTTTAAAAGCCTCATGTTGACTCCTCCTAACACAGTTGTTGTCATTATAGCCAAATAGTTGTCTCCGCTGACTATAAAAAACCCTTTTTTAGAAGCTATTAAGCTTGTGTGGAAACCTGTAATACCTAGTTAAAGGTGTTGGTTTGGAGGCCACTTTCTTAGTCAGTACCCTCATAGTCCAAGTTGATGTTAAGCTGGCTTCACTGTGGACAGTGACACAGGTGTTTCTGCAGTTTTGAGTTCATAATTTGCTCTTTGTGGTTCCTAGGATGTCACTGAACATCCTAACAATTTTCCTCTCAACTAATGGTGACAATTTCAGTCACCTTCCAGACTTGGGGCAAAGGCTGATATAACTTGTACTCGGAAACAGTTTTTAAACTGATAATCCTGGAATCACCAGTTGTTTAGAAAATGCTTCAAAATACCATCTAAACTTGTGTAAATATAGAATCCTCCTCTTAGATCTCCTCTGAGTTCCTTGGACTTGCCCTGGATAGGTAACTGGACTTGTTCTGGATATTGGTCCATGCAATATGTGCTGCCAAACAAATTCCTTTTATGCTGGCAAAGAGAAACTACCAGCAGTTATCAATCATGATCACCAACCAGAACTTAATAGACATTGCCTTTCCTAAATTACAAGGCATTCTAAAACCTTGAGCACCGCTTATTAAAAGATTTACAAGTAAATCTATGTATATTTTGAAGCCTGCACGTAGATAAATGTGTGCAAATTAGACATAATCCACCAAAAGTTCTAATAAATGCACCAAATTCTCAGTTACGGTTTTTGGGATTTCGTGTTTTACAAGCATTCCACTCTTTAAAACAGCACCACCTCTATAAAACAGTAAAGCCCATGCATTTAAACGTCTGACTGGAATTGTATAAATTACTCGCATTATGCTCTAAATGATTAATTTGTTGTTGCAGCTGCACATACCTAAAAAAATGCTTAAAAGAAACTGAAAACTGAGTCAGCTCACAACATTATGGTGAACATAGTTCGAAACAATTCCCTAATCTAGCAGACCTGGAGCAACAGACAAATTTATTTTCAGAGATATGCCTCCAGCTACTTAATGAAGTAAGTCCGGCTTGCAGCCATTTTAATGATTGTTTTGGACTGCAGGTGCTCCCTGGTGAAATATTCTGCACTTGTTAGAGTCACTTTGTGCCTGGCTGATAGCACACATTGGGTTTATCAGAGCTTTTTTAATAAAAGCCGCCGCTCCTTGTTGCTGAAATGAGGTTGATTGAGCTGCAGAGGGGGGGGGGAACTAACCCGGGGAGATTTGGCAAGGGAAAGAAGTTTTAAAAAAATGACAAGGGCCACCTAAAAGAAAATTTTTTTTAAAAAAAAAAGCTGAGGGGGGAACCTCAGAGGGTTTTTTGAAAATTCTGGTTTGATGTTTTTAGGGTTTTAAAAATCCGGGGAAAAACAATAGTCTTATCTATGGGGAAAAAATTTTATTAGGGGCTGCTACTTTAAAGTGTGGGAGTCCCCAAATTTTAAAAACTAAAAGAGTCAGTGGATATTTTTTTTAAAATTTTGGGATGCAAAACCCGATAAAAACCCCTTTCTTTTGATGTCAGTTTTCATCTTTTCCAAGCTTCAGGCTTTCAAGATGGTGGAGCTTTCATTTTGTATTGTAAAACCCCCCTGCTGTGTCTGTTTGAATAACAGGGGTGTGAATTAGCTTGATTATTATTAAACACAACATGTGGTTTTCAAATGGATCATATTTCCAGCTCCATAAGAGGCTTTCTTGTTGCCTCTTTTGATGTCGTTAACACTTTATCAGAGAGAAGGTTTTTCATGCTTAGATAAATGTTAAAAGGTGCTTTAATGTAGCCAAATCCCATGGTATTTTTTGGGACAATGTATTTATACTATATATTATAAAAATTTTATATATATAAAAAAATATAAATATATTATATATAAAAAATTTATATAGATAGGGTAATAAAATAGATAGATAAAAGATAGATAGATAGATAGATAGATAATGATAGATATATCTATAGATATAGATAGATATATCTATAGATAATAGAGATATATCTAAATATAGAGATTATATTGGTCTAAAAAGATAAAATTTTTATATAAATAAATCTTTTATATAATAATAATATATACTAATAAAATATTAGATAATATTAGGGGTAAAATTATATAAAATAATTATAATTTAGGGTATTAGATTTAGGAATAAAAATGGAAAATAGGATATAGATATATAGATATAGGTAAAAATATAGATATAAGGGGGTATTAAAATTTGATATTTTATTTGGGTTTTAAAAGGGTATAGATAATATAGATATTAGAAAATAGATATAGAAAAATATATATATATATAGATATAGATATTTGATATAAGGGTTTTATATAGTAGATTTTAGATATAGATATATATAAAATAGTTAAGATAATTAAAATATATTATAGGGTAGATATCGATAAATATTATATAAACGAAAAAATAGATTTAAAATTTTATATTTGATAGATAAGTTCTAAGCAAAAGGGTTATAATAGAAAAACTAAATTAAAACTAAAACTATATATTCTATTATTTTATATAAAAATTAAAAATAAAAATATTTTATAATTTTATCCCATATATAAAAATATATTAAAATTTTATAAATAAATTAATTTATATTAAAAATATGGGGTCTCAAAAACTGTCCCCTTAGGGAAAGTAAAAATTGAAATCAATCCCCTTTCACATGCTGTTTTTTGTCTGTCAGGGGGTTTTGTGAGAGTAATGGGGTGGGGTTGGGGTTTTTTTTGGGGGGGCCACACCCGCCCCCATGTGCTCGGCCGAAGGTTTGCCTTTACTTCCATTAGGGGGCCGGGGGATGAGAAACCTCAGGGCCCAAAGGTTTTGAGGGGGTAAGGCCCGGGGGGCGGGGTTGGCCCCTGGGGTTTCCCCTTTTAAAAAAGGGGAAAGGGCAATGCTAAAAACTTCAAAAGTTTGGCCCGGAAATGGGGGTCAGCTTTTTCCGGGAAGATGAAGGGCATTTTTAACTTTAATGGGGGGGCCCGGCCCTGTTCCCCAGACTTGAATCCGATTGAGCACATCTGGGACATCATGTCTCACTCCATCCACCAACGTCACTTTGCAACCCAGGGGACTGTCCAGGAGTTGGGGGATGCTTTAGTCCAGGTCTGGGAGGAGATCCCTCAGGGAGACTCCCCGGGGTTTCTAGGAAGGGGGGCATGCCCAGGCGTTGTAGGGAAAAGGTCATTTTTACAGGCACGTGGAGGGGCCCCACACAAATACTGAGCCTCATTTTGACCTTTTTTTTTAAGGACATTACATCAAAGGTTGGATCACCTGTATGTGTTTTTCCACTTTAAATTTTTTGGGACTCCAAATCCAGGCCTCCATTTTTAATAAAAATTTTTTTTCCGTTGATGGAAAATTTTTGGGGGTTGTTGGGGGGTTTTTTGTCAGGAAATTGAAACTTTGTACAGAACAAAGTTATTCAATAAAAAAATAAATTTCATTCATTCAGATCTAGGATGTGTTATTTGAGTGTTCCCTTTATTTTTTTGAGCAGTGTATAATATTTCACTTGGTCTGCAGCAGGAATCATTGTGCAAAAGTAAAGCGTGAATTGTGGATGTGGAGCTCACAGCTTCATGTCTTAAAAATACTATAGCATCATAGGTTCAATTGTCTTGGGGGGGGTGGAACAAGTTTAAAATTTTAAAGGGTGTGGGACAGAAAAAAGAGGATAAACAAAAAAGGGGGTGTACAGGGCATTAATCTCTGGTTGCATGACTGTTTTATTGGTAAAACGTAACACAAGGAGAACAGTAAATATAAATTTTCTGGGGTTTAACCACAGCTTTTAAAATCACCAAAAAAGGCTTGTGCTGTGGTTCGGTAACCAAATGGGGCCAATTTTAGGGTCCAACCAGGAAAAACTCATCAGTCAGCCTTTTGCTTCCAAAATGGCATTTTCTTTATTTCCCCCCCCCAGTTTTGCTTTTTTTCCCCTTCCCGATAAAAATGCTCACTGAACTTATATTTTTAAGGGGAAAAAAAGGTTTTTTTTCAAAAAAATGAAATTTAAATTTTTTAACCCCTACAAACAAACCAGTTTGGATCTGCATGGAAATTATTTCCATAATTAAATAAGACTGAAAAAGTGTTTATTATGCCAAATATTTCCATCAAATCATAGCTAATGTGCAGTTATGCTCATGCAGCACAAACAACACAAATATTTGTCTCTGCCATTATTTAGACCTAATATCTTTCCTTTTAACTGAATCCAAAGATTTTCTTTTAAGAAGATTAGCCAAAACTTTTTTAAATCCTTTGTTTTTAACACTTTAGTAAATTGGGAATATTTTTAAAACTAAGGCCCGATATTTAATAAACTGGAAAGGGGGAGACCCCAATAAAACCCTTTCTTCTCACTGTCAGACATTAAATCAGAAAAAAACCTTTCCTGTCTTAGGAACTTTTGAGTTAGGATTACCAAAATTATTTCTATTTTCTAAATGCCATAATAATTAGAGATAGAATTTTTAAAATATATTTTGCTTTAGTTTCTTCAAAGTCAGTAGTTTACATAGACTCAGATTGCTTTGGCTTTCTGGTAGGTTAATTATTCACAACATTTGAGTGAAATGGAGGCAGACCTCTAGATGTATGTTAAGGTAACACCGCAAAAGCACTGTCTCCTTGTCTGACATCATGAGAAAATCAAAAGAAATCAAGCAAGATATCAGACAGAATATTGTGGACCTCTAAAATTCTGGTTTATCTTTCAACAATTATTTACAAGTATACCTACGTTTACAACATAATAATGTCCATTAGTCATACAGCTCAAGAAGGAGACTGATGTTGTGTCCCAGAGGCTAAAATAATTTGGTGTGAAATGGTCAAGAACAACATCTCAACTATTAAGTATGAAGATTGCGTAAATTTTTTGTTGCGGGAAAGACTTGTATACATCATAAAATATATGGCAACATGAGGAAAGAACATTAAATGAAAATATTGAAGCAACATCTCAAAACATGAGTCAGAAAGTTAAAGCTTAGGTGCAAATGGGTCTTCTAAATGGACAAGGACTCTAAGAATATTACCAAAATAGTTACAAAGGCCAACACAGTCAGTGCTCTTAAACCAACACCTTTAAACTCGACTGAAGTGTTCAGCTTAGCACACAAGGGTTTGGAGTGACCGTCACAAAGCAATAATCTCTGATCTCCTAAGTGACCTAAACCAGAAAAAATCTCATCTGATTTAGTGCCATGCTGTGACACCAGCTCAATTTCCCTATATGTGGAAATGTACTTGGCAGTAAATATCAAATCTATACAGTGTATGTAAATGTGTGGTTTCAGCTGTGATCTTGTTGTACGAACAAGGACTTCTTCCAGTTTCTGTATGTTGAATGTTGAAGTAAAGATTGAAACAAAACAAGACTGATATGAGTAATCCTCAAACAAACCCCGCAATAATTCAATGTTCTCTTTTGTCACTGAAATCATACTTGGTTGTCAGAAAGGATTATTGAACAATTGCCTTTTTTTCTGCACTCGGCTGCTCCCCTCTTGGTTGCCAGAGCTGATCATCTGCCTACATCTGATCCTGTCAGCTGCATCTTCACTGCATCTGCAAACCTTTTCTGTGGTCTTTCTCTTTTCCACCTCCAGAGCAGCTCCATATTCACCTTTTATTGTTTAGCATGTACACCGTTCCTCCTCTGCATATTGTCTAAATTGTCTCAGCCTTGCCTGTCCAACTTTGTCTCTGTACCGTTCAACCTGAGCTTTTCCCATTTTGTTCACTCCCAATGTACCTGCTTGAACTTTCGTCACGTTTTCTTTGCACTGCCCATTGACTTTGACGGGGCAAAGTACTTATGCCCTGCTCATACTTACAGATATTTTGCAGACAGGGACATTGTTGCTAAATTTGCACCTCCTGTCGACATGCAGTTCAGGGCTTTATAGCCTGTCATCCAATTGCTGGCCCAATTAGGATCGGAATCACCATAAATAGAAACAACATAATATGCAATAAGTAATTGAACTATATGTGAAATATGAGCATTTTCATTATTATTTTTCTCCAAAGAATACCTAGCTACAGTTACAGTGTGAAAAGGTCTATTTATGTTCACAATATAGCAATGCTTGAGTATAAATAAATACATAACAAACATACAAACTAGCTTTTGTTACAAGCACGCTGTTTGTGGGCTGCACAGTGGTTAGCACTGTAGCCTTGCAACAAGAAGGTACTGGGTTCGGCTCCCAGCCGGGGGTCTTTTTGCATTGAGTTGCATGTTCTCTCCGTGCATGTGTGGGTTCTCTCCAGGCACTCCGGTTTCCTCCCACAGTCCAAAAACATGAGTGTTAGGTTAACTGAGCTCTCTAAATTGCCCTTAGGTGTGCATGGTTGTTTGTCCTGTGTGTCTCTCTGTTGTCCAGCGATGGACTGGCAACCTGTCCAGACTGTACCCTGCCTCTCACCCATAGACTGTTGGAGATAGGCACCAGCTCCCCCGTGACCCTGTACGGAAGAAGCGGGAATGGAAAATGGATGGGATGGCATGTTCTTCATCACCTTTGTTAATCATCAACATACTTTCTTTAGAAGCTGGATCTTAATCACAGGAACCCACAATCTACTGGGCAAACAAGGCCAAAGCCAAACAAGCTTTGTTTATATCGGCATTATATTGGTCTGATATGGACCCCCAAGCAGTTGCACCAGAGTCTTTCTCCAGCTGTGTCCAGTTGAAATTACACTGAATTACATGCTAAGGTGTTTCAACTTCATTGTCTAAAAATGGCTGTAATGGTTTTGTATTTCTGGTGTGTATAGTCTAAAAGGGTTGGGCTTTTTGAGCCAACATGTGTCACCTGAGAGACAGAAAATGTTGCCTTTTAGCCTACCACAGCTTCTGGAAAGATGAATGAAACTTTGTCTGTGCTTCACACCCAGGTTTAATCACAGAGGACAAATTATATTGTTTTGTGTCTGGCATCGTCTTTAATCTAAGATTTTCCAAATAATCAAATATTATAAATAAGATGGAGGACACTGTGGATTTGTCAATAGTGGTGGTGTGCAAATTCACCTTCATCAATTAGTAAGTTCAGTTTACACGAAAAACCAGAATATTTTATGCTTATAATTCAACAAGGTTTAGGACAAAATCCACCCCAAAATGAACCACCATACTCAGTTATCAGTTATTGGGGGTCTTGTATTCCTAAAAAAGGTTGTTAATTATTTGTGTATAAAGTCATGTTATAATTAAATAATTCATAATATTATGGCATGAAAGACTATTTGCATGCTGTTCCTGTCAGCTTTTTAAAACCAGTCCACCTCTCTTATATTTTCAGTGCTTAAACATACAGTATGTTAGTTTGATTAAATTCTCAATGAAGCTACTTTCATTTTAATAAACTTCTTTTTCAGTTGGTAGAGAGCCAAAAAAAGTCTGGAAATGCGACAGAGGTGCAGACCATTAACACTTAATTTCTTATCAATGTCGTTCTGAAAGCTATTTGAGGTTGATGCTCTGCTTTATAAACTTCTGATTTAATTTAAGAACAACATTATTTCACCAAACTCACACTCATAAAGACAATGTTTTACTGGTAATTGAGATTTACTGACATGTATAATTGTCAGAGGGAAAAGTTAGAAAGGACACACGTTTTTGTTAAGCTCCCCTCTTCTTAGCTGCGTGCATGCAGAGAGCTGGACAACAGTCAATGGGTACACCCTAGAGTTTCCAGTCTATCACAGGGTAACCCGCCATTGAATCTGAGTTAATCTGAGTTAAGGCTAACTTCCAGACTAATACATCTCCAAATGAATTTAAGAATGACACTTTTCCCATTTCTCTCCATTTGCATGTTTGATAAATGAGGGCCACACAGTCTAAAATAGAAGGTTGTTTTATGTTAGCAGGGAGAACTGCACTCAGCCAATTTGGCTGATGATTTTTATTTTTCAAGTACCAATATTTTTGACAACAGTGCTTCTAAATGCAATTTCTTACATCATGAGCATGAGCTAAACCTCATCCGGATGTAAGTCTATGGGTCCAATAATACTCCACAGACTATATGCAGCATCTTCATTTATGCTTCGTAAGACATTCCCAGTGCAGTTGTGATATAGTGATCCGTTATTGTTGGACCTGCACTCTTTTTACTTTGTTATGGCTAAATTGGTCGGTAGTTTTCACTAAATGTGTCTCATTTAACAATGTTAAGCATGCTGCAATATACCTGTGGCTGTTTAGTGGCAGCGTGGGTTCAGCCTGACAGCAGAAAGTGTAAATAACTCATTTTTTACATTTTTTCCTTGCAGTTGGGTTCTGCATTGTTGCTCAGGATAGTTCTATTTATTTCCTTGTCTGAAATTGAGAAATATCTTAAAAACTGACCATTGCTGTGAAAGAAAACAAGTGAGCACCATTCAGCTCAGAAGGCAGCAAAAACTTTCTGCTAAGAGATGATGTTTGCAACACCAAACTGAACTCAATTTAGTTTAGCTAAATTTCATTCTTATGCAATAGTATGTTATTAATACCAAAAGGAAATTAAATTTAATATGTATTAATGTATAACACAATGCCCACTGAAGACAGAAGTATTCGTATTGAACTTTCAAGATAAAATTTCAGTTCTTAAATTGAAGACTTAAAATGAGGAGGAGGAATCCTGAAGAGCTGTTGTCTGAGAGTAGTAACTTAGAGACTTAATAAACCAGCACTCAACACAAAGCTTCAACAGTGCCCTGTGGCAAGCCCAGTCTGCCTGTAATTCACACAGTTGTGAATGACAAATTTTTACAAAAACTGTAATTGAAAACAAATAAAAAAATCTGGCAGTGTTCAAGTAGACATAATTTCTGATCGGGTTCTGACCAGCATTGTTCCTGTGATAAGTTTCATGCAAAATATAACAGCAGTGAATATTTTGAGTTAATTAACTGAATCTTACTGTGCTGTTTGATAGCTAGGATTAATTGGGATGTATGTTCCGGACTTGAAATATGTATGATTCGCTTGAATTGGGAATTGGGAACAGGGTCCCACCCTGGAGCCAGGCCTGGGGTCGGGACTCGTCGGAGAGCGCCTGGTGGCCGGGTTGCTCCTCGCGGGACCCGGCAGGGCCAAGCCCGAACGAGAGACGCGAGGCCATCCCCCAGTGGGCCCACAACCTGCAGGGGGAACCGTGAGGGACCGGTGCAAAGAGGATTGGGTGGTGGACGAAGGTGGAGACCTCAGCGGCCCGATTCCTGGATGCTTAAGCTGGCTCTAGGGACGTGGAATGTTACCTCACTGGGGGGGAAGGAGCCTGAGCTTGTGCGGGAGGTCGAGAGATATCGACTAGAAATAGTCGGGCTCGCCTCCACGCACAGCGTAGGCTCTGGAAACCATCTCCTTGAGAGGGGCTGGACTCTCTTCTACTCTGGAGTGGCCCACGGGGAGAGGTGGCGGGCTGGGGTGGGTTTGCTTGTTGCCCCCCAGCTCAGCCGTCTAGTGTTGGGGTTTACCCCGGTGGATGAGAGGGTCGCATCCCTGCGCCTTCGGGTCGGGGATAGGTCTCTGACTGTCGTTTTGGCCTACGGGCCGAGCGGTAGTGCGGAGTACCCGGCCTTCTTGGTGTCCCTGTCGGGGGTGCTGGATAGTGCCCCTCCCGGGGACTCCATTATTCTGCTGGGGGACTTCAACGCCCACGTGGGAAACGACAGTGACACCTGGAGAGGCGTGATCGGGAGGAATGGCCTCCCCGATCTGAATCCGAGTGGTGTTTTGTTATTGGACTTCTGTGCTAGTCACGGATTGTCCATAACGAACACCATGTTCAAGCATAAGGGTGTTCATGCACTTGGCACCAGGACACCCTAGGCAGGAGGTCAATGATCGACTTTGTTGTCATATCATCAGACCTTCGGCCGCATGTTTTGGACACTCGGGTGAAGAGAGGGGCTGAGCTGTCCACTGATCACCACCTGGTGGTGAGTTGGATCCGCTGGAGGAGGAGAAAGCCGGACAGACTTGGCAGACCCAAGCGCATAGTGAGGGTTTGCTGGGAACACCTGGCGGAGCCCTCGGCCAGGGATGTATTCAACTCCCACCTCCGGGAGAGCTTTGACCAGATTCCGGGGGATGTTGGAGACATAGAGTCCGAGTGGACCATGTTCTCCGCATCTATTGTCGATGCTGCTGCCCGTAGCTGTGGCCGTAAGGTCTGCGGTGCCTGTCGCGGCGGCAATCCCAGAACCCGGTGGTGGACACCGGCAGTAAGGGATGCTGTCAAGCTGAAGAAGGAGTCCTATCGGCTGTGGTTGGCTTGTGGGACTTCTGAGGCGGCTGACGGGTACCGTGAGGCCAAGCGTGCTGCGGCCCGAGCTGTGGCAGACGCAAAAACTCGGGCCTGGGAGGAGTTCGGTGAGGCCATGGAGAAGGACTACCGGTCGGCCTCGAAGCGATTCTGGCAAACCGTCCGGCGCCTCAGGAGGGGGAAGCAGTGCTTCGCCAACACTGTTTATAGTGGGGGTGGGAGGCTGCTGACCTCGACTGGGGAAATTATCGGGCGGTGGAAGGAGTACTTCGAGGATCTCCTCAATCCTGCCATCATGCATTCCCTGGTGGAAACAGAGGCTGGGGACTCGGGGTTGGACTCTTTCATCACCCAGGCTGAAGTCACCGAGGTGGTTAAAAAGCTCCGCGGTGGCAAGTCTTCGGGGGTGAATGAGATCCGCCCTGAGTACCTCAAATCTCTGGATGTTGTGGGGCTTTCATGGTTGACACGCCTCTTCAACATTGCATGGCGGTCAGGGACAGTGCCTCTGGACTGGCAGACCGGTGTGGTGGTCCCCCTTCATAAGAAGGGGGACCGGAGGGTGTGTTCCAACTACAGGGGGATCACACTCCTCAGCCTCCCTGTTAAGGCCTACGCCAGGGTATTGGAGAGGAGAGTCCGGCCGATAGTCGAACCTCGGCTTCAGGAGGAGCAGTGTGGTTTTCGTCCCGGCCGTGGAACACTGGACCAGCTCTATACCCTCTACAGGGTACTCGAGGGGTCCATGGGAGTTTGGCCCCAAACCAGGTTCACATGTGTTTTTGTGGACCTGGGAAAAGGCATTCGGCTGTGTCCCCCGTGATGCCTTGTGGGGGGTTGCTCCAGGAGTTTTGGAATCGGGGGCCCCTTTTTATAAGGGGCCATTCCCAGTCCCCGTGAAACGGAGCGGGGTTTTTTTGGGTCCCCATTTGCCGGCACTAAGTCCGGGACCTGTTCCCGGGGCATGTTGGGACTTCCGGCAGGGCTGCCCCCTTTTTCACCGGTCCTGTTCATAACTTTTATGGAAGGATTTCTAGAACACAGGCCAAAAAAAAAGGGCCGGGGGGGGGGTCTGGTTTGGGGACCAGTGGGTTTCGTCTTTTTTTTGCAGATGACGTGGTCCTGTTGGCCCCCTCTAGCCAAGACCTACAGCATGTGCTGGGACGGTTCGCAGCCGAAGTGTGAAGCGGTGGGGTGAAAAATCAGCTCCTCCAAGTCAGAGGCCATGGTACTCACCCGGAAAAAGGGGGGCTTTTTTTCCCTTCAGGTTGGGGGGGGAGTTCCTGGCTCAAGTGGAGGAGTTCAAGTATCTCGGGGTCTTGTTCACGAGTGAGGGAAGAATGGAGCGGGAGATCGACAGACGGATTGGTGCGGCCCCCCTTTGCCGCAGTAATGGGGGCGCTGTGCCGGTCCGGGTTTTGGGGGAAGAGAGAGCTGAGCCGAAAGCGAAGCTCTTGATTTCCGGGTTCGGTCTACGTTTCCACCCTCACCTATGGCCATGAACTTTGGGGGTCATGACCGAAAAGAACGAGATCCCGGATACAAGCGGCTGAAAATGAGCTTCCTCCGTAGGGTGGCCGGGCACTCCCTTTAAGATAGGGTGAGGAGCTCGGCCATCCGGGGGGGGGCTCGGAGTAGACCCCTGCTCCTCAACATCGAGAGGAGCCATTTAAGCTGGCTCGGGGCATCTATATCGGATGCCTCCTGGACGCCTTCCTCGGGAGGTTTTTCCAGGCACGTCCCACCGGGAGGAGGCCCCGGGACGGCCCAGGACAAAACGGAGGGACTATGTCTCTCGGCTGGCCTGGGAACGCCCCTTTGGGCTCCCCCTGGAGGAGCTGGAGGAGGTGTCTGGGGAGAGGGACGTCTGGGTGTCTCTGCTGAGTTTGCTGCCCCCGCGACCGGGTTCCGGATAAGCGGAAGACGACGAATACGAATACGAATACGAATACGCTTGAATTGACTTTGGAAAGTGCCTTGAGACGACATGTGTTGTGAATTGGCACTATATAAATAAAGCTGCATTGAATTAAATTGAATGAAAGCACCAGAAACTCTCACTTTTTGCTGATGTATTTATTGATTTATTTTATTGATTATTTATTGATTTATTTAACAACATGATCTATGGAGTTAAGCTGATGTTTTGTACTGACAGAAGAGATAAAGTGTAAAATAAAAATAGTTAAACAGCACATTTACTTATTTAATAAACATTATGGACACAAACAACACCCATGATCACCTTGACAATCTGGCTGTTGATCACTCGCTCGAGCTACCTGTAGGAGCTGTGACATGAAATATGTTGAGTCCACATTACTTAGCTTTAAGTTATTCCTTCTCTAGGTTTTCTGCCTTTACAATCTGATGGTATTTGATATAAAAAGGTGGAAAATTAATGTTAAAAAAAACAAATTGAATGTTTTTTTTATATAATTGGACAACAATAAATTATGCTTAGATATGTGTATCTCAGTTCACTTTGGTTAAAATTTTATCACCTTCTATTCACATGGTCAAACTGAAAGTGATTTTGTAAGGTGAAAAGTTTATTTTAACGGAAGCCCACAGGTCTGAACCATAAATCAGTAGCTTACAGAGAAAACCTGAGCTTCAACCCTGATTATTTTGGTGTTTGGTGGTTCAGTTCTTACTGGGATGTATCTCCATGGCAATGTATGATGAAAAATTTAAAAGTGTCACCTCGAGAACAATCACATTTGCTGAAGAAATTAGAACGAGAAAAAGCTATGGGGTTAGGACAGTAAAAAAGTTTCATCTCCCCAACCTGTCAGCCTTTTACAATGATCTGCATTATGAAGTTTCTAAGCAGAGGGTATTATCTCTTTAAAAAACAAATACTGACTGTTTTAAAGCATTACCTTCTTGCCGTTATAAGATTTGGATATAATCTTCCTTTTCTCTACCAATATTATCTCAAACAATAACATGTTTATGCTGTTTTCTCAAACTCCCACAACTTCAGACTGTCTTTGCCAAATTGCTTTAAAATTTGAACCTTCTAAGACATCCATCTTAAAAAAGATTAGAAAATAATCCCAAACCCTGCACGGCTAAGCTTTTTATACCCTTTATGGTCTCATGGCACAGAAATTGAATATACACACTTGCAAGCGAACAATTTGCTCTTTTGTCTTTATTTTGGATACAGATGTTGGGATTATTAATCTGACAATATTATTTAATATTAATATTTTATCAAATAATATTTTTGTCCGTTAAGGGTTGTCCTGTGAATACCAGCCCAGTAAGGCGATGGTATTAGGACAAAGTTGAAAGGTGTGTGCCAAGCTCTTACATTATTGAACAGCAACACTGCACACACATGGAATGAATTCACACAATTTCTTAAAATACAAGAATTTATTAACAAAAATAAGTCAACTCAAAGTCAAACATATTTTAATCAACAAACTCTTTACTATGCAAAACAATCCAACTAAACTACCAAGCAGAATTAAAGAATAGGGAAGACTAATGGGCTATGTACAATATAAACAAGTTGATTAAAGATGATGGAAAAATCATGACCAAAAGAGTGATGCAACATTACCATGCAATGCTGTTTATGTTTGAGAACCAAGGATTATCTTGAAGAATCTGGAAGTGAAGTTAAGTTAGTCTTGGAACCAACTTAGACAATATTTAGCAAACGTTTAGACAACCATTCACAATGCAAGATCAGATAAAATATTATTTTATCAAAATAATGTTTTCAAGAATGATCTGCTGAATAAAACCAACCTTCTGGATGAATAATTTCTAATGGTGTCTAATTAGTTTTGCCTTTTTTTATTAAAATAATATTTGAAAAAAAAAAAGAAATTTTTTTTAAGGGAATTTTGGAAAAGAGCCAAATCTTTTTGGAGAAAAGGGGGTTTTTGGTGGGTTTACTTAGTTATCAGATTTAGTAAAATAATTTTTTAGAGATTATTATTCACTAACTTGAAACTAAACCTTCCTGTTAAATATTCTGTAGCAAGCACGTGTTTTTTAAGCTTTTGTCAGGGTTTAGCTAACCAAAAGGGGGCTGATAGCTTAGCTTAGCACCAGAATCAAACACCCCCCCTTTAAAAAATACCAGGGTCAATGAAAGGGGTTTAAAATGCATAAGTGCGGACGGGCGGGGTTAGAAGCAACCTTCTGTGTTTTAAAATCACCCTTTAACTAAAGTTTGTCTTAACTTTAAAAAAACATAAACACAGAACACAAAAGCTGATCACGTGTGGGGGCCTACTAGCACTAAGGTAGCAGTTTTCACACAACAAAACCAAACTTCATAAAAAATGAAAACGTTCAGATCATTTCATCCTAAATCTTTCTATTATTCTCTCTGCCCAAAAACCTAACCTCTGACCATGGTGAGGAAATGTCCAAGGGGCGAAGTTTTGAAGAAACGTCCACAGTCAACAAGCGGTTAGCTTCGGCTAACCTTGGTAGCCTTGGGGCTGTAGCGTTCGATCTGTGAACAAAGAGTTAGCTCCGAAGCTGTAGCTGCAAGACGCCTCGTTCTGTCTGTCAACCAGCTGTTCATTACCGTAAACCCCGGTGGGGGGGGGGGCCGTGTGTCCTCCTCTCAGGGAAAAGGAAAAAACCCCTTCACTCGGCTTTTGTAGAGACGGCGTCTCTGCTGTGACTTCTTTGAGACCGTTGCTCCTGCAGGCCTCAAGGGAGAAAGTCAAGCCAGGCGTGTACCTTAACTCACGTTTTTATGAATGAATACTGGGTACACAAACAGTTATTCAGTCATACTTAACTTTTTTTCTATGATCGGTGATCGTATGACACTCTTGGATCCGGTTTGAAAGTTTTTTTCTTTTTGCCAGCAAAAAGACCTCAGTGCGCTGTGGTTCCCCCCCGTCCAGTTTTCCTCTCGGGGGGGGTGCTTTTGGGAAGAGGAAGACTTGTGGGGGAAATGGGGGTGCCTTATACCGACAGTAGCATCAGGGGGAACTCCTCCATTACCCCCCTTTCCCCTTCTGAAGTTGTGCTGAAAGTCTGTTAAATGCAAATTTATTTTGAAACTTCCAAAAAGTCCGTACCGGAGTTTAATGTTGAAATCCATGGCTTAGGGTCTCAACACAGAGCATTTAAAGGAAAATAGTTGCGGCTACAAAAATTTTAAAATGTCTTAGACAGTGCAATGCTTTAATGCCATAGCTTTAACACCTTCATTGTGCTAACAATATAGACTCACCAGTCACTTTATTAGGTACACCTTTCTAGTACTAGGTTGGACCCCCTTTTGCCTTCAGAACTGCCTTAATCATTTGTGCATAGATTCAACAAGGTACTGGAAACAGAGTTTGGTCCATATTAACATGATACCATCACACAGATGCTGCAGATTTGTCAGCTGCACATCCATGACGTGAATCCCCCATTCCACCACATCCCAAAGGTGCTCTATTGGATTGAGATCTGGTGACTGTGAAGGCCATTTGAGTACAGTGAACTCAGTGTCATGTTCAAGAAACCAGTCTGAGATGATTCGTGCTTTATGACATGGCACGTTATCCTGCTGGGAAATAACCATCAGAAGATGGGTACCCTGTGGTCATAAAGGGATGGACATGGTCAGCAACAATATTCACGTAGGCTGTGGCGTTGACACGATACTCAATTGGTACTAAAGGCCCCAAAGTGTGCCCAGAAAATGTCCCCCACACCATTTTACACCACCCACTAGCCTGAAAACGTTGATACAAGGGCCAGGATGGATCCATGCTTTCATTTTTTGATGCCAAATTTTGACCCTACCATCCGAATGTCGCAGCCAAAAAAAATCGAGACTCATCAGACCAGGGCAACGTTTTTTTAATCTTCTATTTTCCAATTTTGGTGAGCCTGTGCGAAAATTTAGCCTCAGTTTCCTTTTTCTTAATTACAAAGGAGTGGCACCGGTGTGGTCTTCTGCTGCTATAGCCCCTCCGCCTCAAGGTTCGACGTGTTGGTGTTTTCAGAGATGCTCTTCTGCATGCCCTTTTTTTTTAACGAGGGTTATTTGGATTTTTGCCTTTCTATCAGCTCGAACCAGATTGGCCATTCTCTTCCTGACCCTTTTGCATCAACAAGGCATTTGCGCCCACAGAAACTGCCGCTCACTGGGGATATTTTCTCTTTTTTGAACAATCTTTGGAAAACCCAGAGATGATGCGTGAAAATCCCAGTAGATCAGCAGTTTTTTGGAATTACTCAGACCCAGCCCAATTGGCAAACCCAAAAAACCAAAGCACGTTTAAAGTCACTTAAGTCACCTTTCTTCCCCATTCTGATGCTCGGTTTGAACTGCAGCAGATTAGTTAACACTAAAGGTGAACTTACCTTTACCTGAACTTAAAGGTAACTTCAGGATTTCTGAAGTGACGTTCTGTTAAAGAGTTATAAACAGTTAATGTGTTACCTGCAGCTGATAGCTGTATTTAGCGGCTCTATTTGGTATAAATCCTAGTTACCAGTTGGACCCCCTTTTGCCTTCAGTCCTGGCTTAATTTTTCATTGCATAGATTTACAGGTTGTGGGAACCCCTCCTCAAAGATTTTGGTGCATATGGACATGATAACCTCATAGAGTTGCTGCAGATTCATTGGCTGAACATCATTGATTCATATATCCTGTTCCAGCACATCCATATGGTGGTCTATTAGATTCAAATCTTAGGACAGTGGAAGCCAATTGAGTTCAGGGAACTCATTGTCATGTTCAGGAAAGCAGTTTGAGATGAGTTGAGCTTTGCTGCATTATTCTGCTTCAACACTGTAGTCATAAAGGAATGGACATAATCAGCAATAACATTTAGGTGAGCAGTGAGGTTTAATGATGCTCAGTTAGCACTAAGCTTCCCAAAGTGTGTAAAGAAACTCCCCACCTGCCACTGTCCCCAGAGCGGGTCACACTCCGCACGTGCAGGGTGCTTAACACCAGAACCGAGAGCCCACTCGGGGCTCGCCTTCCCGCTTCACCGGGTAAGTGAAAAAACGATAAGAGTAGTGGTATTTCACCGGCGGCCGAAGCCTCCCACTTATTCTACACCTCTCATGTCTCTTCACGGTGCCAGACTAGAGTCAAGCTCAACAGGGTCTTCTTTCCCCACTGATTCTGCCAAGCCCGTTCCCTTGGCTGTGGTTTCGCTGGATGGGAGTTGGGGACAGTGGGAATCTTGTTCATCCATTCATGCGCGTCACTAATTAGATGACGAGGCATTTGGCTACTTAGGCAGGCCCAGACCCACTTTTCGTATTGATGTGTACGTCACGATGGTCATCTGGACGCTTCTCATGATTGTTGTAATCATCACAAGCCCCCACTGACCCGCACAATTCCAGGTCTACCGCAGCCCTGGGGGATGTACACAACCCTCACTCTTCTGGTTCACGCAGAAAATCCCGCAGTACATCCAAGGAGTAAAGCAGGGTTCTCCGGCTCACCAGACGAGCGAACGCCCTTCTCCGGCGTACAGGTATGCCCAACTCCGCCAACACTGTGTTGTTGCATGTCGGCCATTTCCCCCATGTCCCAACGGGGAAACACATGACTTTCACACAACGCCCTCCTGCCTTCTGTGCGATCTGAGCTGCCACTGGTTGGTAGTGGGCCACTTTTTCCGATGCAGCTCGAGTCAGAGTGTCGCCATCCAACTCATAACGAATGGTCACATCGAGGATGAGCACAGCATCGTCCTTCTTGCACACTAGGTCGGGGATCCTGAGGCCGCCCTCAGTGTCTACCACTCGGAACTCCCTAGCTGCCGTCCAGCCGTACCTCTCAGCCTCCGTGGCCAGAAGATCACACACCTTATTGTGCCTCCTGATCCGACTCCGCTGTACATAGTCACATTGCCCCAAGATGTGTGAACACGATTCCAACCTGGGCTGACAACGTCTGAAGGCTGCTTCTGACTTGTCCTTTCCCCGAGCCAGGAACTCCCTGGTGGGGTACACACCCGCTCTCAGTGCCATTGCAGCAATCCAATGTTTTTGCCTAAACCCGACAGCCATGGAGTTAGCAAGCCACGAATTACTGATAAAGTCACCTCTGAACTGGTCTACACCCACACCCTGGACCCCCAGGGCTGAGCAAGCCAGATTTTCACCGCACCGCCAGTCGGGGAACACTGGCGAACTTCCTGCATCGTCACGGACAGGTTCCCCATTGCCCAGTATAGGCATCCTGCCCGTATCTCCTCTGGCCTTGGCCCACAACTCCTCCCAGTCATGTTGCTTCACAGCGTGCATTGTTAGGGTACGAGTCCAATAGTCGGTTGACTTGGACATTCGATAGATTTCGGTACCCCGCCTAGATCGGCCAGATAAATGACCCTTGGGATGGCAAATGAGTTAAGAATCCTCACACGCTGTGAGGGTTTCAATGGGGCCTTTGAGATTCTTTCGATCCATTGCTGGACCATCGGAATAAGATCTGGAATCATGATGCCGCGGCCCAGGCCCACCTGGACACCCAGATAACGCACTGATTCACCGTCGACCGCCGACCACATCCCCCCCCACCGGCCCGCCTTCCAGGCGGCGTCGGACACCGCCCCGCGGAAACCCACGTCCGGCGACGCCGAGGCGCCAGGGAGGTGGGCCCCGTGAGGCGGGCCGCGCACCGCGCTTCCGACGGCGGAGAGGGGAGGGCGACCCTATATCATTAAACCACCAACAACAACAGCTTAAGTCCTTGATTGGAAAGTAGGATTGACCCATGCTTTCATGCTGTTTACACCATTCGAATGTTGCATTTAAAATGACACATCAAAAATCTGCATTTTCTAGAATGCTCACACCTGCCCATCAGCCACCAACAGCAACGACATGTGTAAAGTAACTTGAATCCTCTTTCTTTCCGTTCTGATGCTCGGTTTTACTTCAGTTAACCATGAATAGATTTCTGAATGTGTTTTGGCCATGTGATTGTCTGATATACTAATTCTGTTAAAATGTACTCTATTTTAACATGTGTACATAATAAAGTGGTTGGTGAGCGACCTTAAAGCGTTCTGGTTTGTAGTAACATGGACGTTTAAAAAAAAATTATTTTTACAAGCCGCTGCTAGCGCTGGCTTCTCTTTTAACCGTATATATCTGTGTATATAACATTTTATGTGAAAATGATGGTGTTTACTTTTACCACTGTTGAGACTGAAGTTGCTGTAAGACACGAAAATCCACTTTGGTGTAAGCCTAACTCCGACAAACCTTTAGTTTCAGCCGCTTTGCTAATCCTATCTTTGTTTATCTAAGCTAAAGTCCGTTTATGAACTGCAAATATACTGATTGCTCATAACCTCTTCGTGGAACCTAACCTTAAACAAAAAAAACTCTCACTTTTTCAAAGTAGTAACTTTTTAAGGCATTCTAAATTAATATGTCGCTGCTTGTGGTAATTTTTAACAAGTTCAGAAGAAGCTTCATATTACTCACTCTAGTAGACTTTCAGTATCATGTCAGTTTGTGTTCTTTTTTCTTGCATGATCTTGTTGAGAACTCAGCCAGACAAGATGCAGGAAGCCAAAACCATTCCCTAACAGCCCAAAAACCATCCAAAATGCATTACACCAGGTATAATCTATCCTCCGATGTGGTGACAGGTGCCTTCTCAGCCAGGATGGTGCATCTGGTGATGTGACAGCATATGAAGCATTTGTCTTCTTCTGCCAAGGGGACTCTTTAACGGTATTCAACAATGCCTCAAAAAACTTGCATCAACCACACTTTACTAAAATGAAGAATTAAAGTTAAAATGCATGTTGAAAGGTTTTGGAATCCTGTCTTCAAATGTCTTGTTTCCCAATAAAATAGAAATAATAGATGACAGAATGTCTGTTTCATTATTCTCATAAGAGGAAAACATTTAAAATTATTACTGCTATTAGATTCAATGTCAAGTATTCACAGGCTTTTAATTTTTTTTACATTACCAGACAACATGAAGTAAGACATAACTGTGTAGAAGTAAATGATGCATGGATTTCAAATTACAATTTACTTAAAAAATCTGAAACGTTTGGCATGCATTTGTATTTTGCTCATTTTAAACGTCAGAAGTTGCTTAATTAGTATATAGAGTACACTTGTGTGTAATGTAATCTCAGTATAAATTCAGCTGTTCTGTGAAGTCCTCAACGGTTTGTTTGAGAACATACGTGAACAAACAGCATCATGAAGACCAAGGAATACAGTAGATAGGTTACAAATAAAGCAGTTGAGAAGCTTAAAGCAGGGTTAGTTAATAAACCAATATTCATACTATGGACACCTTATGGAGCACTTTTCAGTCTGTCATACAAAAATGTAAAGACTGTGGCACACCTTCAAACCTACCAAGACATGGCCATCCACCTTCAATGACAGACTACACAATTAGAATATTAATCAGAGAGGCAGCCGAGAAGCTTATGCCAACTCTGGAGGAGCTGTAGATCCACAGCTCAGGTTGAAGAATCTATCAGCAGGACATTTATGCACTCTACAAATCTGTCCTTTGTGGAAAAGCGGCAAGAAGAAAGCTATTGTTAAAACACATCCTTAAGAAGTTACGTTTCAGTTTACCACAAGCCATTTATGAAACACCGCAGACATGTGCCAAATGGTGATCTGTTCCAAAACGGAAAACCAACACCTGACCTCACCCTGAAAACAGCATGCCTGCTATGAAACATGGTGGTAGCAGCATTGAGCTGTGGGGATGCTTTAATTAGATGGGACAGGGAAGCTGGTCAGAGTTTATGGGAAGATAGATTAAGCTAAACACAGGGCAGCCCTAGGAGAAAGCCAGTTAAATGCTGCAAAAGATGTAGGACTAGGGCAGAGGATCACCTTCCACCAGGACAACCCTAAACATGAAGCCAGAGCTACACTGGCATGATTTTGGGTCAAAGCATGTTTGTGTGTTAGAATGGCCCAGTCAAAGTCCAGCCTTAAACTCAACTCAGAATCTGGGGCGTTGGTAAATAAAACTGCACACCACAACCTTCAGATTTTTAATTGTAAAGTAATGAAAATCATACATCATTTTCTTTCTATTTCATAATTACAACTACACGCTTGGTCTTGGTTCATCACATAAAATCAAAATCCTCGTTGGTGATTGTAATGCAAGGCACTGTATTTCACTACAGCTGTCTTACTATTTTGTATAACTTACTTTGCTTTTCTGAGGGCTGCACGGTGGCGCAGTTGGTAGCACTGTTGCCTTGCAGCAAAAGGGTCCTGGGTTCGATTCCCGGCTGGGCGTCTTTGCATGTTTTCCCCGTGCTCAACGGGTACTCCGGCTTCCTCCCACAGTCCAAAGACATGCCTGTTAGGTTAATTGGTCACTCTAAATTGCCCTTAGGTGTGTGTGCATGGGTGTTTGTGTGTTGCCCTGCGATGGACTGGTGACCTGTCCAGGGTGTACCCTGCCTCCTGCCCATAGACTGCTGGAGATAGGCACCAGCTACCCCGCGACCCACTATGGAATAAGCGGTAGAAAATGACTGACTGACTTTGCTTTTCCCTAATTTTACAAGACTTAATTTACAAAAGTAGGAATCAAGATTTGTGAATTCATAAGTTGTGGGTGGAGTTTAAAGCTCCTGAAAAGGGGCAAAAAAAGCAGAGAAGCAGAAGCAAAAAAAGCATAAGCAACTCATGTGATGTAAAATGATAAAAAAAATCAATATATGTAGGTTTTCTTCTAAAGATTTTGCAGCAGAATATAGTCTTTAGAGTAGATTTGACAGGTTAATGAATGTCTTCACTCTCATCAATAATAGATGGTTCTAGAGACTGGTGCACTTCTCATGCATAAAAATTAGAACAAACTCCGTTTTTTTAATTAAAATTTAATTTATTTCATCATGACATCAGACTGTCTAAGAAGACTTACCAACCACTGTCTACAACTGCCTTGTGTTATTTTAAAGTTTCAGGTCCTTTCAATAATTAAAAATTCCATTTTGAATTGTTAAAGAAAGCTCAGTCTCAGTTCAACATACTGTGCAGTGTTTTTGTAACACTGGTGTTTTCGGTGTTTGTGCCCTGTTGGGTTTGCTACACTTGTAATGATGATTGTATGTAATCAGTTTTATCCTAAAAGCTTATCATATACCCAAAAACTTTGACTACTCTAGGATGACAGGATGATAGGCTTTATACATGTTAAATATAGTATACTAGGGGATAATTCTATGCTGGTCATCAAAGTACCTTATAATATGTTTCATTACCATAAAATAAGCACAGGTGTCCCTTTTTTGTCTTGTTCTGCTCAACCTTTTTTCCCTTTCTTTTCACAAATTAAGATGATGTCCTGCAATTTGACTGAAAGCATTTCTGAAAAGTCATTACTTGGAGATATGTTTTTGAAGATTTGTCTAGTTTCTGATGGCTGTGAAGAAAGGAGCGAAGGTTTTCATCATAGCGGAGAGTTCAACGTCACTCAAACTGTCAGGTGTAGTCACTGTCTTTGTTGTCCAGCTTTGTGGAGAGACTGCAATGTTGCAACTTAAACTGTGCAGTTATCTGTGGAAAGTAACACAAAAGAGGAGGAACTACAGCTCCAACAAATGCAGCCATATATTGAAACTACATGTAGACAGCTAGACAGATAAGGAAACTGAAGCTATAAAACTGGCGTTTTCTTCCATGTGCAAGGAGGTTTTACACTTGGTGATAAAAAAGGCACGATTTATTTTTGAAAACATAAACACACTGGGTCAGACATTCCAAGTAACAACTCCTGTATTTGTCATTTCATATATTAAAACATATTCTGAAATAAGGCTCTGGGATACAAGTGTCTGCACTTGTACGCAAGGGGGATAAGGGGCCCCAGAAATAAACATTTGAAATGTTTCATTCTGTGTGTAATGGATCTATGTAATCTATGAGTTTCACTTACTCAATGTATACTCTTAAAAATGTGTTCACCTTGGTTTACTAAATAATTAGGATTTTTCTGAATAAGAATGAGTGGTTGCTCAAGTGTGTTGTTTTCTGTTTTAAACAAGACTTGATACATTTAAAAAGAGATGGAACCACCACCTTTATTTTTATTTTTTTACACATCTGACCTGGCAAAGACTAAATTGATGTGACTCAGTGCGCCCACAGAGCATAATGTCTTAGATATCCCTTAGACCAGATTTAGCATATTTCCATGTGTAACAACTAATTTAAATAAATTACAATTTAAGGCAATATAACCTCTACTGCCACCTTCTGGTAACACGTACAGCTTAGTTTATTTGTCACCAACCATTGATGGTTTAAGTCTCGGCTTTCTGTTTTGTTTGGAACAACGAACGTTTTATGATTTTATGGCATCTGTTTCCACACATAACAGATTAGTCACAAACATTTCTCCTGTTTCAAATATGCACACATTTCTCTGTATTCTTGAAAAACGTATGTGGGACAAGCCTATGAGCCTGTTAAAAGACTTTCCAAAGTGCAGACAGAGAGGTTGGGAACCTGAACAACAATCTCAAACAGATAAATAGATGATATTTCTAGCATGCCCTTTTTGCCACATCAGCGTGAAATAAGACAGCAAGCATTTTTGCTCAGTAACTCTGTGTTTGTGTGGGTGGATAATGATACAGAGCGATCTCTGCATATGCAAACCTTGGCACACAGGTCATAAAAAGCCTGTTTAAGAGTGTGATTTGAAAGTTAACCTGTATTATTACCTGTTTGTTCCTCGTCTAATCTTGTGTCATTTGTAAGTGTCTGTTTTCATTCTTAATCGTATGTGATTCAGGAGGAGACATTGGTAATGTCTCAGTGACATTTTTACTTTCACTAAGATCTTGCGAAACTTTAATGCAACATTTCAGATGATTTCAGGAAAAGGGACTTTTTTCTGGATGTTAAAAAAATGCACAAATTAAAAGAAAATTTAACACAGGCCTGAATTATGCATTCATAATAAAAGGAAAGCACGTTCTCATTCATTTTGAGGGTTGATCTTTACCAGGTTCTAAACCCATCTGTCTGTCTTCTAACATACAGCTTGAATTATCTTTAGAAATAAACTAAAGAGACCATAGATTTTAATTCCTTCGATGGTTTGGTTTTATCACCTGGAGCAGAAAAGTAGCCACAAAACATAAGTTACTCCACCGTGCTTTACTGCAGTGGTTCCCAACCTTTTTTGACTTGTATATCTCCTGAGCCATTGTCCGCTTGGATTTTGGTGTTGGGGGTTTAACATATATATATGTGTATATATGAAGAAATCGCCTGGTCCATAGTTTCTGCATATTCGACAGAACTTTCCTTAGGAAAAAAAAACTGAAATGTTCTTTGTTCATCTTCTACCTACTGTATTTAAATATAATTTCTATATCTTTTTCTTTATCTGTTATAACTGGCTTTCTATCATTCCCTATTTATCAATCTTTCTGTCTCTATCACATGTTTTGTCTGTTTCTGCCTCTTTTCATCTTTTAATCTTTATATATGGTCTTTTCTTTCTTTATCTATCGGCCTGTCTGTCTATCTGATTGATTGATTTATTGATTGATTGATTGATTTATTTATTTATTGATTGCCACTCTTATAGAGCCAGGGGGATTATTTCACCTCCAATAGCCAAGCCAGGTCAGAATCTTTATTCTGTGGTGACTGGACTTTACCTGCATGTTGAAGGCAGGGAATGAAACACTAGGGATATCTTGTGTACTTGTACCTTCGCAATATGTACCAGGAGTAGGAGAGTTAACCCTGCTGCTATTTGCAGGAGATGAAGTGCTGCCATTAAAACGAAATTCGGCACTTTTAGAAACCGCAAATATCTTTGTTTTTCTGTCAGCTCTTTCTCCGCTGTTGGGAGCGTGTTTCACCTGCTTGCGAGCATATGTAACTTAGCGTGTCAGTGTCGATACAGAGTACGAGGAGTGTGTTTTCATCCTGCTTTTGTTTGGACATAGAAAGTAGAGTAGCGACGATGCAGGGACAGAAATCGCTCACGACGTGATATAATAAAATGAATGACATCAACTGTGAAAACGTAGTATTACTACATTGTTGTTGGTTGGACAAGTCCTCAATAAACAGACATTTAAAAAATTATCAGAAACCGAACACTCTGTTTGCTCTTTTGGTTGACAAAAGGTACGTTTCCACATACCCCTGCAATGTGCTTATGTACCTCTAGGGGTACGAGTACCCCTGGTTGGGAATCATTGCTTTTACTGCACAGTCTACGAGGGCTAGTGTCCTGCAACTTTCAGATGTATCTCTGCATCAACACTGATTCGGTCAGCATTTTTTTATTGTTAGTCTCCATTATTTGCATATCTAAAACTTTCAGATTGTCCTCTTTATAATAGAAACTAAAACTAGCCACGATCTTTTTAAAAATTAAAAAATCCAGGGTTCCTACGCTCCCTGCAGAAGTATACATAGAAGTATAGAATTTGGTTATTTAAGGATCAGTGTATTTATGAAGGGCTGACAGTGGTGCAGTTGGTAGCACTGTTGCCTTGCAGCAAGAAGGTCCTGGGTTCTGCATGCTTTCTGCATGGAGTTTGCATGTTCTCCCCGTGCATGCGTGGGTTGTCGTCGGGTACTTCGGCTTGATCCCACAGTCCAACGAAATGCCTATAAGGTTAATTGGTCTCTCTAAATTGCCCTTAGGTGTGTGAATGAGTGTGTGCATGGTTGTTTGTGTGTTGCCCTGCGATGGACTGGTGACCTGTCCAGGGGGGACCTCGCCTCCAGCCCATAGACTGCTGGAGATGGGCACCAGCTTCCCCGCGACCCACTATGGAAGAAGCGGTATAGAAAATGACTGTATGTATTTTTAGGACTGTAAAATTTAGAAAACTGAATATGGAAAAATATTAGCCCTTCCAGACCTAAATCCTTATTCCATTTTGTTAAACTTGTATATGTTAATCTGTCCTTCCATCTAACCATACATCCGTCATTTTCCATTTAGAGATAATAGATCCAGGATGGAATCTAAGACATCCGTCTCTGCAGCAACAATCCCAAGCTTCTTCTTGGTAATCTCAAAGCATTGTCATGCTGGTAAAGTTTTTAGCGACTTGAGTTTGCTGGCTTCGTGTTATTGCAGTGTGTTTTTCAATTCTTTTGTAAAAGCTTGAAGCTTGGAATGACAATGTAATTAAAAAGAACAGAGTATCAATAAACACAACCCACATCACAAAGTCCTGTTTCTGTTTCTGCTCATTTTGAATGCAAAAGATGCAACATGTGGTCATGGGCGATTTGTAGCTGTTTGTCTTGTAATTACTTTTTCAACGAGCAATGTTCAGTGGGTAACTGATTACATTTTTCAAGTAAGTGACCCAAACGCTGGGAGCAGAGTCCTGCCAGCTTCTCAATGGACAAACCAATACTCTAATTTGTATCATTATTACATGACTTTCAGCCGCTCAAACCGTCACTGATCACATCCGCACTTGTCTGCAACTGTCCGTTGAAGTTTTTGGTTTACATTTTGTTTCTGGTTGTGCAGAGAGACAAGATCAGATTTTTCTTTCCTTATTTTCTTTGTTAGGTGAGTTGATCATAACTGGCAGATCAAAAACGTCCCTCACTGAAATCATTAAACAAATCTTTGATATGGACAGAGATTTTGTGGTTAAAGTGTTGCTAGTGGTTTTTTTGTCATTAATGCCACATATTTATCACCTGCAAAACAAGGACTTTTCGTCTTTTCATGAGGCCTGTGTTTTGATCTCACGATTCATCTCCACCAGATCCTTATTCTTTTCAACTCATCTCCTGCATCTGGAGCTGTTAATTTCAGTGTTTCCATTCATTATTTTAAGACACACTTGAGGGTTGACTACGGATTCATTTACAAGTACTGATTGATGAATACATGGAACAGTACTTTCTTTAGAGAAGGTAAGGATACTGATATTGCTGACTATTAAGAACAAGAAATAGATGCATAGCGGTTGTACAAGGAAAAACTATATCTTTCCTAATTGTTGTGATTTAAAGATACTTTCCAGCGGTGCTCATTTTTCTCACTAACCAATTTTACTCTGATAGTAAAATCAGATTAATAAAGTATGGATTTCCACTTCAGGAAACAAAAGCACTGCTATTTCTGCTTTGTATGTAAATTGAGTTGATGACATCATAAGAGACATAAGAGTCGAGCTGATCAGGTGAAATAGGTAAATACAGAGGTATATCTGCAACTTTTCTCTATAAATTTCTACGTAGATTCACAGTGACAATGATAATATTTCTCTTTAGAACGTAAGAAAATAGTACCAGTATTCTAATAAACCTGTTTTGATTTTTCCATCTGATCATGATGGCGATGGCTCAGACTATTCTGTAGGAGCAGGCACCTTGGGATAACTGATAGGATTGGACTTAGTCTGTTTGCCTGGTGAATATTTTCGGTTGAAGTAGCAGGTGATGCAGCAGGTTTGCAGGAAATGTAATTAAGACCCCATCTTCTTACAACTGTGGTCACACTGTTTGATATCTTTTCATTTTTGCTGGTGTCTTGTTATGTATGTCGAAATCTTAGGAAATGAAGATCATTTTGTGTATCTATGGAGGGTGTGTGTCACTTTTGATGCCCTCTTGTCCTGAATAATGCATGTTTATTGGGATCAAGACTGTGGCATTCACAGATTTTCTGCGATATCAGGTCAGCATGGTGTACCATTTTTTGCATTTATTTATTTTATTTATTGTTTTATTTATTTTTTTTAATTTAAGGATCAACTGCCCATCTGGGAATAAAATTTCAATCTGTGCACCCAAGTGCTCAGATAATTTTTCGCAAGATTTATCACAAAGTAGGTCATGCCAGCTGAGTGAATCTTCTTTAGGTGCAGACAGCATATCCTAGTGTGGGTTTATTACAAGGTCATCACTGTGTGATTGCTGCAAGGTTTGAGTCGCAGTTGCATTGGTTTTCTAGCAGTCGTGTACATGTGCCGTATATGCGTTTTGTGAGAAAAACAGAATCTTTTTACATTTCCATGAAATCTGTGACAGCCTGGCTTATCTGGTGATCATTTTTTTAGGCTGCAGTGTCAGATTAATAGTAAGGCAATGCTGGAGCATTATTTTCTGATGACACTGTGTCCTCTTACACCACTGAAACAAAGATCACATACATAGTGGTGTTGCCAGGGTACAACAGAACCTATCAACAAGACCATATAGTTTTCAAAACAAGTTGGCTTGAAATAATCAATGAACGGACATACTTATAAGAACTATGATCAGTTGCCTTGGGGGAACATAGCAGATGCATGTTGTATTCAGGAGTGTCGACGCTCCTGAATGGAACATAAACATGGTGACACATAGCGGATCGCAGCGCGGAGCTATCAGGGAAGAAGCGAGGAGGCGGAATCTGCTTTTATATAAACGAAGGTTGGTGCAGAGACATAAAAGTGCTGGGGAAAACATGTAGTCCGGATCTGGAGTCTTTTTCCATAATCTGTAAACCGTTTTACTCACCGAGAGAGTTTTCCTCGTTCATAATAATCGGCTCATATTTTCCTCCGCATGGCTGCACTTCTGCCGCGGAAAAACATCTTGCTGAGCTGATTACAGACGTGGAGAAAAAACACCCTGACTCTTTCATCATAATACTGGGAGATTTTAACAGCGCAGATCTCTCTAATGAGCTCCCAAAATACAGACAGCATATTAAGTGTCCCACCAGAGACAAAAACACACCTGGACCACTGTTACACAGCTTTTAAGGACTCATACCATGCTGTTACCAGGGCTGCTCTGGACTTTCAGATCATTGTCTTATCCACCTCATCCCAACTTACAGACAGAAACTAAGGCTTCCCAAGCCACGTTCACACTGTTTAAAAAGTGGACTGAGGAATCAACCAGATGCTACAGGGGCCTGCCCTTTGAATGCACAGACTGAACTGTTTTTCAAACCTCAGCCACTGATTGAAACGAACTAACTGATGTGGTGACATCATTCATCAGTTTTCTGTTGAGAACATGTGTGTGCAGACCAAGACCTTCTGCACCTTTGTGGGACAACAAGCCTGGTTTCACTCCACATCTCAGGAATCTGCGCAGGGACAAGGAAGAAGCTCACAGCAGTGGAGATTGGGCGCGGTACAGGCAGGCCAGAACAGACTAACAAAGGAGATCAAAGCAGCCAAGAGAAGCCTATAGTGAGAAGCTGAAAAACAGCCTTTCTACTGGTGACACTTCGGCTGTATTGACTGGTCTGAGTAAACCTGACTGCCTACAGACCGCCACCACCCTTCCTGAATACAAAGTCCTCGCCTGGCCAACCGTCTGAATGGTGCTTCTACTGCAGACATGACAAGAGCCATTCACACCGTCAAACCAACTCCTCCACATCCCATTCAGAACAGGTTTCGACCAGCATAGAACCCAACCCCCTACCTTCGATCCTCGGCCTGCACTAAAGATCTCTGAGGAAGATGTAAACAGAGCTCTTTCAGCGCATGAAAACAGAAGAAATGCTGAGGACCTGATAACGTCTCCCCATCATGCCTGAAAGCCTGTGCAAATCAACTCGCTCCATCTTCACCCCGGATCTTCAATCAAGTCACTGAGAAGTGTGAGGTCCCCTCCTGCTTCAAACGATCCACCATCTACCTTGTATCCCAAGAAACCCACCATCCTAGGATTAGATGACTACAGGCCTGTAGCCCTGACGTCTGTGTCATGAAATCCTTTGAGCGGCTGGTGGTGAAGCACCTGAAAAGACATCCCAGGCCCTCTACTGGACGCCTGCAGTTTGCGTACGAGCAAACAGGTCGGCAGATGATGCTGGTTAACTTAGTCTTACACTTCATCCTGCAACACTCGACCACCCATGGACCTACACGCAGGATCCTGTTTGTAGACTTCAGCTCGGCCTTCAACACCATCATACCAGACATCCTCCACCAGAAGCTCACTCAGCTCAACGTACGCAGCCTCCACACTGTCAGTGGATCAACAGCTTCTTGACGGACCCGACAGCAGCAGGTTGAGATGGGGATCCTCTTCATCCCGAACCAGATCATACGTTATGGTGCCCCCAGGGGTGTTTTCTATCCCCACTCCTCTTTCTCCCTCTACACAACTGACTGCATCTCAGCAGACTCGTCCGTGAAACTCCTGAAGTTTGCAGATGACACCCCACTGTCATTGGACTGATCCAGGCGGGGAATGAGTCTGCATACAGACAGGAGGTGGATCGGCTGGTACACTGGTGTAGTCAGAACTGCCTGGAGCTAACCCCTCAAGACTGTGGAGATGGTGTGGAATTCGGAACACCACCTCCATACACCCCCCTCACACTCTCAACAACACGTGTCGGCTGTGGATCACTTCAGGTTCATTAGGAACCACCATCTCTGAGGACCTGAGCTGTCTTCACACATAGACACTGTTCGAAGAAGCCCCAGCAGAGACTGTACTTCCTGAGGCAACTTAAGAAGTACAACCTTCCACAGGAGCTGCTGGTCATTTTATACACTGCCATCATTCAGTCTGTCCTGTCTTCATCCATCTCCGTGTGGCTCGGTACATCACAAACAAGGACAGGTTCCAGACTGCAACGAACAATCTGTCTGCAGAGAGAATCATCAGGGCTGACCTTCCCTCCATCCAAGACTTATACAGGTCTAGGTTCAGAAAAAGAGCTGGCTAAAATCTCTGCAGACCCCACACACCCATGCACATAAACTGTTTAGAGTTCTGCCTCAGAGCCGACCGCTACAGAGCGCTGTTCACAAAACCCAGCCGCCACAGAGACAGTTTCTTCCCCCAGGCTGTTTCTCTGTTGAACATTCAATAAAATACAAAACAACAGCATACAGATGTTGCAAATGCACCTTTTTATTTATATATGTGTATATTGTACATTGTAAATATGTATATTCTGTAGTGCAAAAACAAAACCAAAGAGCAAAGTGTACCGTAGTCAAATTCCTTGTCTGTATGTACAAACTTGGCAATAAAGCTGATTCTGATTCTGATTCTGATTCTGAAATACTACCACATATAAAATAGAGAAACATACATGGTAGTTCTTCTTCTATGGTTGTACTGTAGTACCATTTTTGCTGGGAAAATACTTTCAAAAAGATGACAAAAGATGCATTTTTGAAAAATATATACATAAGTGATCCAGAATTATAAGAACAATGACAATAAAGATATTGTCTGGCGATGTATTTCCCATGAGATTGGCTACTCCAGTGAGAAATCTAGTTTAAGTAAAGATATGAAGATGGAAGGCTAAGCTAATATTTTGCAGTGGTTTAAAAGATTCACATAGTCAACATTTTATGGTATAGAAAATTTATTTTGGTGTAGTAGGTAATTTATTTATATTTCCAATGGATATTATGCCAAAATCCACAAATCTGTTTTAACGCTTCCAATTTGTCTTAAAAGCATTATTGGTCAACCAATAAAAGAAGCACTGCGATGTTGCGCTCCTGACATGCGTTAGCCTTTAGGCCTTTACTAATTTCACCAGAGGCAAGTGCATTTATAAGCCTTTTTAAAGGAGGGCAGATTTTTAGCTAGATTAAAAAACAATATACAAAAAATAGCAAAACAACAATGAAAGATAACTATGATATGTTATTAATTCTATATACCTACAGGGGTTGGACAATGAAACTGAAACACCTGTCATTTTAGTGTGGGAGGTTTCATGGCTAAATTGGACCAGCCTGGTAGCCAGTCTTCATTATTGCACATTGCACCAGTAAGAGCAGAGTGTGAAGTGTTCAATTAGCAGGGTAAGAGCACAGTTTGCTCCAAATATTGAAATGCACACAACATATGGGTGACATACCAGAGTTCAAAGTGGACATAATGTTTGGTGCACGTCTTGCTGCCGCATCTGTGACCAAAAGACAGCAAGTCTTTGGTGTGTTATCAAGAGCCACGGTATCCAGGGTAATGTCAGCATACCACCAAGAGGACGAACCACATCCAAAAAGATTAACTGTGGACGCAAGGGGAAGCTGTCTGAAAGGGATGTTCGGGTGCCTACCCGGATTGTATCCAAAAAACATAAAAACCACGGTTTTGCCCAAATCACGGCAAAATTAATGTGGCCCTCAACCTCTCCTGTTTCCACCAGAACTGTCCGTCGGGAGCTCCACAGGGTCAATATACACGGCTGGGCTGCTATAGCCAAACCTTTGGTCACTCATGCCATGCGCAACGTTGGGTTTCAATGGGTGCAGGAGCGCAAATCTTGGCTTGGGACAATGTGAAACATGTATTGTTCTCTGATGAGTCCACCTTACTGTTTTTCACCCACATCCGGAGAGTTACGGTGTGGAGAAGCCCCAAGAAGCGTACCACCCAGACTGTTGCATGCCAAGATTGAAGCATGGGGTGTGGATCAGTGATGGTTTTGGGCTGCCATATCATGGCATTCCCTTGGCCAATACTTGTGCTAGATGGGGCGCGTCACTGGCCAAGGACTACACAAACATTCTTGAAGGACCATGTGCATCCAATGGTTCAAACATTGTATCCTGAGGCCGGTTGCATGTATCAGGATGACAATGCACCAATACACACAGCAAGACTGGTGGAAAGATTGGTTGATGAACATGAAAGTTTAAGTTGAACATCTCCCATGGCCTGCACAGTCACCAGATGAAATATTATTGATCACTTTGGGTGTTTTGGAGAGCGAGTCAGGAAACGTTTTCCTCCACCAGTATCACGTAGTGACCTGGCCACTATCCTGCAAGAAGAATGGCTTAAAATCCCTCTGACCACTGTGCAGGACTTGTATATGTCATTCCCAAGACGAATTGACGCTGTATTGGCCGCAAAAGGAGGCCCTACACCATACTAATAAATTATTGTGGTCTAAAACCAGGTGTTTCAGTTTCATTGTCCAACCCCTGTATATCTAAAGTGAGTTTAATTAATTTTATAGGAAACTCTGGCTAGTAGCTATAAAATGATATAAATACTAAATAACAGCTTGTTAAACATTAAAATGTCTGGATTCTGTTTATGTACTTTAGATTTACTCATCTCTTAGATTTTGTTTCCCACAATATAAACACAAAAAGAACAAATGTTGCTCCGAGGTCTCTGTACACAACACAAACCCTATAACACCCAATGAAGCATATCCAGTCTAAGTGGTGTATTTCCTGTACAACAATCTGTCTTTCATGCATTGTCTCTAAGGAGTCGAACAAATCCGGAGCATTTGCAACTGTTTATTTTCTGCACCCCCAAAAACAAACAAAGAAAATAAAATCTTCCCAGTGTTAGCAAAATTCAGTAAGTCCTCTTTTCTGTGAAGAAAACAGGAGTTTTCTGTTCTTCAGCAGTGTGTTCTGCGTTACCTTCTAGTCTTGATTATATGTTTCATGATGAGAGCAGATGTCATCGCGTACAACCACTTGTTTACAGGTCATATCTGACATTTTCCCTGCATACAGAGATGTCGGCTGCAAAGATGTTTGTGTCTGTTTTCGGCTTTGCTCCAATCAGTCACACATTAGTGTTCCTGTCTTGCTGCTGTGGTTATACATCACCAGTTCTGTTTTGGTTTCATTTTTAGGTTGAAACACAAGTACACGAACAAGAAACACAAACATTTACTGATGTAACATCAAGAAAACGGACAATGGAAGACTATTTTTAGCTTATGAAAAATAAAAAATCAGGAAAGCAAGGTAAATGTCCTGAAGTGTGCTGCCAAAGATGTCACACCTCCATCTGCAAGTTTTTCTAATTCTTTTCCCAGTCACACACAGCTTATTACCGACTGGATGAGAAAGTGCCAAGCATAGTGAGCTTTTCACGGCACTATTGGAGCCAAATAAGACTGAGAAACAATAAAGGTGGGTGGCCAAGTCTTCTCTCAACTTCAGAACACCATGAATCTTTCTAAACAGCTTTGACTGTTCTTCCCACTAAACCGCTCTCTGTGCAAACTTGCTCTTTAAATGCATGAAAAATTTACATAATTTATATCACTTCTTGTGGGTAACCCAAAATTTCCTGTGAATTAAATACCATGATTTTTTGCGCATACCTTACTTATTTACAGTGCCTTGTAAAAGTATTGATCATGTTTGGACTTTTTCACATTTTATTGATCTAGATCCACAAACTTCAATGTTTTTGACTTAGATTTCATGTGATTGACCAACACAAGCTCACTAAATGCGTGGAAAATGGAACATGTTTTAATTTTTTTTTCTCAAATAAAAATCTTTAAAGTGTGGTGTGCATTTATATTTAACCCACTATATTTAGCCCACCCTTTATTTAGGGTTTTTGAAAGGAAGAGACCTAATGAGGAAACAGTCAACCTTTGTGTAATTTAATCTCAGTACAAATCCAGCTGTTCTGGAAAGGCGTCAGAACCAGACCTACAGACCTACAGACCTAATAGAATGGCTTAGATCAAAGTGTATTCCTGTGCTAGAATGGTCCAGTCAAAGTCTAGGTCAAAATCCGATTTAAGAATCTGTGGTACGTATTTATTATCCCTGTTTATAGACTTTATCCATTAAATCTGACTGAGCTTGAACTAGTTACTGGAAAAATGGGCAAACATATCTAAATTTGCATAGGTGGTGAAGACATTCACTAAAAGACATGCAGCTGTAATTACAGCTAATGAAGGGTTCTACAAAGTGTTGAATCAGTGTGGCTGATTACAAATGCATGCCACACTTGCAGGGATTATGCACTACTTTGTGTTGGTCTGTTTCATAAAATCCTATTAAAATACAATGAGGTTTGTGGTTGTAACATGACAAAATGTGAACAAGTTTGGAGGTATATTTGCAAGGGTTACAACCCAGCTCAGCCACGGAAAAGGGAAAGTAACATTATAGCAGATGTAGATGGTTTTTAAAATAAAAAGTAGTTTATTGTTCCATCAGGTTCAGGTTTTGACAAAAGGAGAACAAATAGAGGGTACTGGAACTAGTACAAACCATCAGTTGAGGTTTTCATACATAATCTCTAATAAATAAAAAACATCAGTTAAAACAAAAACAATCTACAATAAAACAAAGTCGACAGTGGAGTTAACCTAAATCTATTTCCAAAAGTATGATTAACCAAAAAGGACTGAAATAAAAAGCTTTCAGTCTCTAATCAAAACTTAACAAGCAACTTCCCAAAGTGAGGCTTCTGAGTCTGTCTTCAGAAGCTTACAAATGCGAGTAAAGGTACAAGACAGGTCTCTGCATAAACTCTTATTTGCAACCTAGACATGGCAGTACCTAGTAGATAAAAGCTAACAAACTTTTTTTTTTACAAATAAGCCAGAGTTAAAGTCAACCATTTTAACTAGACACCAAACAAAGAGGCGAGCTGCTCAGATTAAATCACAGCCACCCTCTTTGACAGGTGAGTTGATGAGATTATAATAAACAACAGGTGGTTGTAAGACAAAATGTGAAAAATTGGAGTACAAATGGGGTATGAATACTTTTGCCAGGCACTGTAAAGTGAATCATTCTCTCAAGACAGGCGATTTGGACAGAAAGATGTTCCTTTTGTTATTATTCATGAAATCTGAGTTTTAATATTCTAAGATTATACAGTATGGATTTTTAAACTCAATTGTTGTGCCTTGCAGTTTTTGTGCTATACTTTAACTGAGTTTTTGGGTGAATGTTAAAACAAGGTGCAGTAAAGTCGAAATATTCACGACATCTAATCAAGACCTTAGTAAATGGTTAGAAAAGCAACATTTCAGTTTGAATATTTAAAGTTTTCTTGAGGTGACGTTTGTCTTGATGTCTTACCTCATTACATGCCTGTTTGATGACTGAACTGCTTCTCTGCAGATCTTGCTTCTGTTCAGTAAGCACCTAAAACACAGTCCCAGTTTCTGATAATTAGCTGCTTCTTCACTAAATCAGACATAAATTTCATGCAGATTACCCATAAAATATGTACATAAATAAATCTGATCCTTCCTTTTGGAGTTTGGGACTGAGATTTATGCTGAATAGCTAACTAATCTGAGAAGAAAATAAAACAAAAACTGATGAACATTTATGACTAAAAATTGCATCCAAAGCAGAAAGGGAGGTAGAAAGATGTAATTTAAGACTTTCTGCAGTAGTGGCTGTGCAACAGTAGAAATAATAACAAAGATGATGTGATTTACTGCTTCATTATTCAACACTTTCGGTGAGTTCTTTATGTGTTTATTGTTAATGTACTGTTTGATTTTATTGGATGTCTTGAAATTAAAAAAGCACACATTTTAAACACTTCCTTAACATTTCTGCTAAGCCTGCTCTGATCGGGGCTCTATAAGTACCGAAAACTCTCCTCTATGCAGGTAATGATGGAGCAAAACACTTAAATATAACAAAGTAAAAATTATGCTGAGAAAGAAAATCTGTGAAATAAACAAAAATGGAAAAGGAACGGATGGCTGCCATTAAGTAAAACTCTAAATCAAATCATTCAACTAATGGCAGCAATTCAAAGTATTTAGGCATCTAGACAGGATGATGCTGACTTGCTGAGGTTCTAATCCACCATCAGAACACAGCACTGGATTTAAGTGACTTTGAACGTGTCATGGTTGTTGATGCCAGACAGGCTGGTCTGAGTATTTCAGAAACTGCTTATCTACTGGGACTTTCACGCCCTACCACCTCTCAGGTTTACAGAGAATGGTCCAAAAAAGAGAAAATGTCTGGGGAATAGCTGTTGTGAGGAAAAAAATGCTTTGCTGATAAAAGTGGTCAGAGGAGAATTGGCAGACTGGTTTGGGATCAATGAAGGGCAACAGTAGCTTAAATAATTAGTAACATTCAACCAAGGAATACAGAATAGCATCTCTGATTGCACAACATGTAAAACCTCAATAAGGTTACAGGAAACAGAGGCTATGATTTGCAGAGTTTTCATCAAAACTGGACAGCTGGAAAAATGTTGCTTAGTCTTATGAATCAGATGCAAAATTGAATTAATGAGTTCAGAATTTGGCATAAACAACATAAAAACATGAATCACGCCTGGTTTGTGTCAATGGTTCAGGCTGGTGTTTTGGTTAATGGTTGGGACATCTTCTTGGCACATTTTGGGCATCCTAATATCGGCTGTGCATTGTTTGAACCTCACAATCTACGGACTTATTACTGCTGTTCCTGTTTATTTATTTATGACCAGAGTATACCCATCTTCTGATGGGTTCCAGCAGGATAATGCATTATGTCACAAAGCTCAAATCTCAAACTGGTTACGTGAACATGAAAATGAGTTAATTTTACTCCAATGGTCTCCAAACTCTTAGTCCTAAAGAGCACATTTAGAATTCTGTGATTCACATCATGGGTGTGCAGCTGACAAATATGAAGCAAGTGTGTGATGCTTTCGTGTCCATATGCACCAAAATCACTGGTGAATGTCTCTGACACCTTGCTGAATCTATGTCACAAAATATTAAGGCTTTTCTGAAGGCAAAAGAGGGTGTAGGTGTACCTAATATAGTGGCAGGTGAGTGCATATACTGCAAGGAAGCCAACCAGATGGAGTTGAATAAGAATAAATAACAGGTGGTGACAAATGATTTCAGCCTCTGTTCATTACTCAAGGGAATAAGCATGTACTAACTACAACAAGAAATCACACAAACAGTAACTAAACATAAAGTTATGAAAACAGCTGCAAACACAGCAAAACCTTGACCAGGAGAAATAAACAGAGCATGACAACAACTGACAAGCAAAGGTCACTGGACTAGATTTTATTCTCTAAAGAGGAAAGTTTTAGAAATGAAATAACACAAAAAAAAAATAAAATGTATTGTGAAAAGTCAACACAAAGGGGTGGGCAGTTTCATGATAACCTCAAAAGAAATGAATAGATTACTGTTCAGAAGTCTTCAGTCATCTATGAGTTCAGTGTTTATGCAAAGCCACAAGACTTTCTTGTAGTAGACTTCGGCTGTACACAAATAACCTACAGTATATTGTACCAAATGCCATGACACTAAACATGTTTGAGACTTCGGGTCAAATCCCCTAAATGTTTGGCGCATGACGAATTCTTTCTGTCTTGGTACAACATAAAAGGACATGGAAGGAGCTGCTGCCGGCATGTCTAATTGCCCTCAAGCGTTATAACACAGCCGAGCTGGTGAGTAGGAGTTAAGTGAGGGACAGTATTCCATTATAGCTATTGGATATATATAACACTGTTGGCCTTAATGGTGATTTAAAGAGTTAAACATTTAAGGGAAAATAGATAAGGCATAAATATTTGCAAATTGTTTAAAATTCTTTTGCTGAATATGTGAAAAATATCTACAATAACACCGTTTTCTCCGACATAATCTAACACTTAAGGAATTCCTGGAGCTGTCAGCTGAAAACTTGTCAGACAGTAGATAATCAGCAGAGTGTTGGTGCATCTCAGGTTATTTCAGCTATTTCTTAAAGAAAAGACTTCCAGGTGCTGTTCATATGTTGCAGATAATTATTTAGGATTGGCACATCTTATTTTTGCTTTGCACTTATTCACTTTTAGTATTTTTATATTGAAAATGAATGAAACAGTAGCGAAAGTCTAGAGAATAAACTTTTTAAAAACCTTTATATAACCACAACCACTTTGAAAGATTACAAGAAACTTTTGTTCCCCAGAAGAAGCATACAGAAATAGGAATGGTTGAAACTACATGCAACATTTTAAATACTTGAGTGAACTGCTACAGACATTTATGTAAATTAGCAACTCACTAGTGCTTGCTTGCTATATTCCCATTACAAGGCCACAATGTTCCTAAAGATGTTACTCTCTCTCTTATCCCACCATACATGTTGGTGCATTTGAAAACACATCTTTCATGGATCAAGAAAATGAAGATAAAGAAATTAAGCACATTTTGTGAAACAAGTCCTGTCACATATATGAAATATGTGATTTTGAATGTGCCACCATTATATATAGTGCATGTGTATGGGGATGAAGGGCATACAACTCACTCAGTTTACCTGTGTCAGGATGGGGTATACTGCTTTTGCAGTGATGCCACAACCCATTTAGTTTTTTTTTTTTTGATGATGTTTATTCTTAACTTAATGATCACCTGAACATCTGGTGCTAAATTTCCAATCCTTTGTACACATGCCCCCAAGTGGTCAAATAATCATTAGCTGAATAAATCAGAAAGCATTCAGCATACTGAGGTGAGTAAGTCTTCACCAGTACAGACAGATTGTCTGCATAGCATAGTATGAGTCTGAGTAATATTATTTATGAGGTCATGATTACAACATTTTGAGTTGCAGTTGCAAGACAAATACACAATAGTGCAACGGGGTAAAACAGATCTGGGAGTATCACTTTAACATGCAATATTTTGTGAAAAAAAAACGTATAAGTAAGATCTTAATTTGTGCTGTCATCTTTAGACACTGTGTGAAGATGCTCGGTTGGCCATGAATGAAGGAATAAAATTGTGGGCTGATAGATTTAAGCAATTACACCCACATGAGCTTCATTTAATAAAAGTTAGGGATAACAGCTGAAGCAAAAGATGTGCCTAAATTTAAGGAAATCACCCTGGGTTGTGTTAACAGTACGCTCAAAGGAACACTCTTTGATCATTGTCATTAAAGCAGCTTGAGGGCCTCTTAGCGCTGGCTCCTACTTGAGCATTTGGTTTGTTGTGTCTTCCTTTGACAGAGGCACGATTTTCAACTTCCACAGATTTAGATTTAACTTTAGGGGAAAAAAGAACAGCGCTTTACTTGTTTCAACAAAATTTGAGCAAGGAAACAGGGAGCCAAACAAAAGCCCTGCGCTTGACTTTATCTAAAGCAGAACGTCTTCTTTCATGAAGACCTTTGTAGTGTTTGCTAAACAGAACAGTTTAGTAAAAGAGTAAAATATTTACCCATCATTACATCGGTTTTGGAGTTTAAACAGATGGGTCATGAACCCATCAATGTTTATTCCAGGTACCATACACTGGCACCTGGTAGTGTTAGCACAGAGGCTAACTACAGGAAAAGCATAATCTTGCCCTGTTGGTAAAAGCTGACACTAACTCCCTAGGACAGGAGTGTAGCCCTGTGTGATCTAGCGGTGTATGCTAAGTGCTGCTGGAGCTGCAGGCTAGTCTGTGGGCACCAGGGCAGACGGAGCACACTGAAACACACTGTCTTCACTTATTGTCCTGATTAGACCGGGTGTAAGATGACATGGATCAGACACACACCCATCCAACTGGAAATACAGAGTTGAATAAAAGTGAAATACATCTAGATAATGCCAGGATAAAGATGTGCAGGTGTGGATGTATGGATAGAAAGAAGGAAGCAGGAATATGAAGAAATGTGGAGACAGTAACTTAATTTTGAAGATGTGATGTTTCCTCCTGGAGCGCTTTTTCTGCTCTGCTGGACTGTGGTGGTGTAAGAAATTGGCTGAGATGCAACGTAGCATTCGAATCATGGTTTCATTAGCTCTCATTCAGCCCCAGGCATTTCACACTGCATTTCCTCCACTCATCTGCCTCTTTTCAGATCTGCTCTCATTACAGGAAAAGGTAACAGAAAGTGTGCTGAAACTGGGAACTGCAGCTAAGTCTCCTCTGGGTTAGACTGGTACTCCGTTTAGTATATGCCATTGAAAGACACGCTTTTTTTTCATTCCAGTAAATGTTATTGATTGATGCAGACACTTGTGTGCCTTCAGCGATGTTGAAACTTTCCCCTCTACACCCCCACGAATGAGGTAAAATCAGATTACATTTTTATCAGGGTTATTTTATCCATTAATCGCTGGCACTTTACTGTGCATATTGCCTACAGGCATAGATTATGTTCAAATAAAGGCAGACACTGGAAGAATGATTTTGGGCATCTCATGAAGCTTGATAAGGGGTTTAGGAGGAATAGTTAAATTTAACCCTTATCTCCAAATGGTCAGTCTTCATGCTGCTGACTTAAGTAATATCTAAACAGTGAAGGGCAGAAAGAGGATGGTATATTTCCTGCATCATCTCGTGCTTATCATATAGTTATTCTTTGGTTTTGCACTTGAGACTTGCACTAATAATTAAATTAAATTTCTATATCCGAGTCACCATTTTTCTCTAAGATAACTTCAAGACAATCTGGGAAACTTGGGGAGTTGTTTCAAAGATTTAGAAGACATGTTCACAATCCACAAGACTCAAAATTGTTTTTTATGTGTCTACTGTCAATCGTGCTATAAAAGAAGACTTCAGAGTGTTAGTAGATTTTGGATTGTTCCTTTGTACATAAATTCAAAATATTTTAGTTTTGGCTTGGCATGTCAAAGCCTCAGCTCCCTCTACAAACTTTCCATAGTACTGCAAGGCCTCTCCATTATCTCAGTGTGCCACTTCTTTTGCCATTCTTTTGTTGACTTGGTTTTATCTCCTGCTTTAATATCCTGAAGTTCTTCATTGTTCTGGCTAAAGGAGGAGGGGGTTCAATGATCTTATACTGCAAGGCCCAAAGTTGTACCTTTAGCAGAAAAATCAGTCCCGAACCATAATGTTGCTACCTCTGTGCTTGACATTACAGATGGTGTTTTTTGAGCCGCTTCTCTTTGACCAAACACATTGGGTCATGTCGGTGCCAAATTGTTTCATTTTGGTCTTATTTCATAACAGTCCTTTCTCCTAGGAATCACTTAGATGTTCATTGGGAACCGTAAGTTAGTTCTCTGCATGTTTTTCTATCCGATGGAGGGTCAAGACTTCGGTCTATGTTACTTATGGTGCTCTTGATGGGCCGGATTTTCATACTATATTTCTCATGATTATCCTCACCCCACAAGTTAGCTGTTACATGGAGGTCCACACCGACGACCACTGATGGTCATATCATATTTCCTAATAATCATGGTTGCAGCTGTCATCTCACTAAACTCCTTACTGTAAATCTTAAACCCTATTCCAGCCTTGCAGATGTTCTCCTCTGATGTCCCTTGGCTGTAGGGTTGCCTCTAACTGTTTTTTTCCCATTAATCTGTTAAGTAATTTTTAAGTTAATCGACTAATCACCTTTAATTTTTAAAATTACTTTTATTCATTACTCTATGCATATATTTATTATTTACTATTGTTGTCTAGTAGAAGTTTAAATATTCACAGTATTTAACATTAAAATGTAATTATGATCTCTTGAAGTAAATGTAATTCAGGCTTCAGCACAAAGCTTTCACATTAACACACATAGCTTTTAGACCTCAGAGAGCATTCAGGAGCTTTAAAAACATATCTTAGTATTTTCCCCCGCAGTATAATTCCCTGGTCCGCATGTGACATTCTAATTCTTGCTGCAGTGTGGCTGAGCTTCGCAATGGAACCCTTACAAATAGTCCAAACCTCCGTTTATCGCCACCTAACTCGAAGTACTTCCAAACTTTAGACCCTTTCAGCCTTTCTATATTGGAGTACTTAGATCCTGCTTTGGCCATGTTTGTTTTGAGAAAGACTAGAGCTGAACTCCTGACTGAAATAAAGGAACACTTCTGCAGACTGCAAGGAAGGGACTCTCTGCACACATGGCTATTTAGAGGGAAACTGTTGTAAAGTGTATTAAGACTTAAAAGAAAATCAAAAATATAAGAAATCATTCAACAATAATCTTGATGTCTACAGATTTTCATAGTTCATGCCATCCTTGACAAATGTGAAATAGCTCTTTTTTTACCTTAGCTGGTAGAGAGGTTGTGCTTTATTAAAATAATGATAGAAGATCAGGAGTATTTGTAACTAATTAACTGTTTGATCTGTGCCACATAAACACATAACAAGTATTTAACAGGTGGAATGCTGCTTGCTTTCTGTGTTAAAATACGTTTAACACAGAAAGCAAGCAGCATTCCACCCACTAAATACTTGTTATGTATTCTGAAAATGTCTGCCACATTACCTCAAAAACAACTGAACCAAATACACATCTCTGCTGAACTTCAGGACAAAAACAAGCATGAGGCTGATTTGGTTTACATGTGAAATGGATAACAGAATAATATAAATTAACAATGTTAGTGCTGTTGCTGTAATCCAAAAATAACATCCCATCCAGATTTTGAACTAGAATGTTTTAACTAACTATAAAAGGAGCCTTGAGATGTAAATAAATAGGATACATACACGGTGATTCGATTTAACACTTTTTCTTTTAACGGGAAACCGGACGCAGTTCTTTTAAATAAATGCATGAAAACCACAACTTTAAAAGGCAGCAGTGTGTACATAGGAATTATGTATTGATTTTTCAGTCTGATGAAAACAGTTTTTTATCTGTGAAGAAGCTTGCAAAGTCCTAACTGTTGATGTAACTCTTTGTCAATCTAGAAATGTTGCTTAAAAGGCAACCGTGTGTTGTTCTTTTTCTCTTCTAATAACAAATATGCAGTCCTAGCTCTATAAAAACCTGTAATGTGTGGTGTGGGACTATATTTTCAGACAGTGAAATTCTTCTGAACTGGTGAAACACAACCTCCTTTCCAGCTTTCTCTAACTCTGCATCCGAACAAGCCTCCCCAGACCAATTACCTTATTTTCTTCGAGGCAACACTCTGGAGTGTCGAAAAAAAATTATGCAACTGCTCTCTGTTGTGCTGGCACTTGGCAATGATTAAAATAATAATTCAACTGGTTCTTTAAAATGGGCTGTACCTCATTTTTTGATAGACACCTACTGCAATGAAATTTCCTCTCAGATGTTGTGTAACCAATTATTGTCAGCTCAAAGGTTATTAAAATGGTCAAAGAAAATTTTTTTTAAGGAAATACTATTTCTTATTTTCTATTTCATATTTCCAGAGTATATCAGATATGATAAAGTGGGCAAGTCACATCAGGTCAGAGGTTTTTACAGGATGCAGGTATTTAATTCAGTTCTTCCCTTTTGGCTTTTTGTGTTCTGTAGGGTATGATGGGTGTAGCGGGCTGGACCTTGGTCCTACTCTCCTCAGTCATGATGCCTGTGGCATCCCAAAAGCCTCCAGCACTCAGCGTGGGTGTGATAATGGGCCAGACACGCCCGGTAGCCGACCAGAACCTTCGGCCTTCTCGGCGCCCAGATGATCCACTCGATGTCTCTGTAGTCATCCTGAAGATCAACCAGACAGACCCAAAGTCTATAATCACACAGGTGAGAAAAGTTTGTATTCTAAGGTATTGCTTTGAATTATACATATGACACATTTGTTGACACCAGTCAGCAGCAATTCTTTGAATAACCTAAAACAAAAGTTTAATGGCATCCCCTATTGTTTGTTCTGTATTTATCATAGATCAGACATTGCTTTGGATCTCTTATTTAGTTGAATATTTTATATCATTAAAAAAATGAAAATTGTATAGACAGAAGTTAAGGGATCCTTGTTTGTTCCAGCACCTTTTGCAGCAATCACTGCCAACAAGCAATCTCATTTAGCAACTGGCAGTTTGACCCACTTTTTCTGAGCAAACTGACCAACTTGTCTTAGATTTAAAGGGTGGAGTCTTCTCACCTCTATTTCCAAACCTTTCAATATGATTTTAACCTGGGCCTGTGGACCACCATATAACAATAGTCCAATATTAGTTTTTTCTTTCAAAAATTCTTGAGTGCTTTTAGCTGTATGTTTCAGATTCTTATCCTGCTGAAAGGCTCATTACCTTTGACCGAGACCGATCTTTCTGACACTTGGAAGTGTGTTTTGTGGCGTGATGCCTTGGTAGTTTTCTTTGTGTACTGCACAGATTCAAAGCCAAATTCGATGTGAAATGCTCTAGCTTTGTCTCATCAGTCTAAGGGATATTCTCCCAGAATTATTGGGGTTAGTGAACATAGATTTTCTTTCTCGGGTCTATGAAGCCCTATTTGGTTTAAAATGTGATGGATGGTGAGATAAGAAAATGCATTGACCCTGGAATTCAGCTTAAATAGTTCCGGATGCTTTCCTTTTTGCACTCCGATTGTTTGCAATTCTCTTGTGTCCATGTTCTGCGCAGTTTGCTACGGTTCAATGAACCTAATAATTTTTATGCAATATTAGCAACTGTTGCCTTTACCTTAAACATTTAGACTTATCTTTTTTCAGCTCAGACAACTTTAGCCTTTCATTTCTCTTAAACACTTAATTTCAAACATAGGTACAATGCACAGGATCAATAATCTCTTAAGGGACCAACAAATCTGTCCCAATTATTTTAGCATATCTTTGTAAATTAAAGGAAAAATAATAAATTTTCACTTTTTTGTTTTAACTGTCATAAACTAAAGATATGCAGGTATGCATCCAACAAACGTTTTTAATTGAACCACTGTTCAAGAGAAATGAGGCACTGTATTAATAAGCTGTAAGCATATCAACAAATATGCCCACAACTGTTAGGGCTGGACAATATTAGAAAATCATGCAATAGTGATATCAGTAAATATGGTGATAGTTGTGATAAATGCAGATTTTGGTCACTCCTTTCTTTCTCGTGTGTACTTTGAACGTTGTTTGTGTTGTTTAGTATTTTTGGCACTGTTCTCTGTGTTGGGTCTGAACACCTGATGCAGTTAGACTCCATCCAACAGGCAAATATCAAATTACAATGCAAAGTCTGAAGTCATGGCACTCGGCATTTATTCACTGACAATTATTGCATACCAAACAGCCTTTTGCTGATATTGCAAAGACCATGTATTTAAGATATATTTTGCAGCCCTGGCATCTGAGTGAACTCTATGTGGTCCTTTGTTTAATGCTTGAGTTTGTTCATTGTGTCTCAGGTGTGTGAACTTGTGTCTCGCACCCGTCTCCATGGCCTTGTGTTTGCTGATGGCACCGATCAGGAGGCCATTGCCCAGATCCTAGACTTCCTTTCTGTACAGACACAGCTTCCGGTTTTGGGAGTTCATGGAGGCTCCTCTATGATAATGGCTGATAAGGTGAGTAACCTACAAAAAATATCTTGATCTTTTTTTGTGAACAAGATGTTTGGGGTTTCAAATTAGATGCAGCTGTGATCCGTCATCTGTGTATGAAAGATTTGTTAGAGGCTTTTTGTTTTGCGTTGCTTTTTTTTCCAATGGCAGATTTGATGTTTATAAGCTTATGGTATTTTACATTCAGTTAATAAGTTAAGACACAGGCACATCAAAATGAACTTGAAAATGGTAAAAAAGTTAAATACTTTTTTTCATTCGTGTGAGAAAGTCAAAATCATATATTGTACAGATTAATTACACGTAGAGTGAAATATTTTAAGCCTTGATTTTGGCTTACAGATAATAAAATAAAATTAGAATATTACATAAGATCAATAAAAAGGATATTTTAAAAAGAAATTTCAGACTTCTGGAAAGTATATTCATTTGGATACACTCAGTATTTGGTTGGGCCTCCTTTTGCATGAATTACTGTATCCAAGGGCGTGGCAGGGGAACGTACAGCCTGCGGTTCTGCTGAGGTGTAATGGAAGCACAGGTTGCTTTCAATTGACCTTCAGGTCTTCTGCATTGTTGGTTCTGGTGTCTAATCTTCCTCTTGACAACCCTCCATAGACATTCTGTGGGGTTCAGGTCAGCCCGGTTTTCTGGACAATCAAGCGCAGTAACACCATGGTCATTGAACCAGCTTTTGGTACTTTTGGAAGTGTGGGCAGGCAACAAGTCCTGCTGGAAAGTGAAATCTGCATCTCCATAAAGCTTGTCAGCAGAAGGAAGCATGAAGTGCTCTAAAATTTCCTGGTAGATTGCTGCATTGACTGTGGCTTTCAAAAAACAAAGTGGACCAAGACCAACCATCACTGAATGTGAAAACTTCACCTTAGATGTTAAGCAACGTGGATTCTGTTCCTCTCCACTCTTTCTCCAGAATCTGGGACCTTGATTTTCAAATCAAATGCAAAGTTTACTTTCATCTGGAAATGGGACTGTGGAGCACTGTGCAACAGTTCAATTCTTTTTCTCCTTTGCCTTGGTTCATGAGCGGCTTGACATGAGCAATGCAACATTTGTAGCCCATGTGTACGATTTGTCTGTGCATAGAGGCTCTTGAAGCGCTGACTCCAGCTTCAGTCCACTTCTTGCAAAGCTCCCCCATACCCAAAATGGATTTTGTTGACAATCCTCCGAAGGCTGAGGTTATCATTGTTGCTGGTGTAACTTTCCTACCATACTTTTCACTTACACTCAACTTGCTATGAATATGCATCTATACAGCACTCTTTGACCAACCAGCTTCTTTACCTGTGGCCTTTTGTGGCTCACCATGCTTATAGAGGGTGACAGTGACTGTCTTCTGGACATCTATCAAGTCAGCAGTCTTCCCCATGATTTTGTAGGCCACATTATAGCTATTTCGTAACATTTATAATTTTTTTTCTAAATTTGGTGTTATGTAACATTCAACTTTTCTGAGGTTTTCATTATCTGTAAGCCATAATTATCAGCATTTAAAGATATAAAGGCTTGAAATATTTCACTCTGTGTGTAATGATTCTATATAATAATAATAATGATAGTTTTACTTCCTGAAATATTGAATTTTTGACAATATTCTTATTCTTTCAGATGTACATATGGTCATAAAAAGAAAAACTTTTTTTTTTCAAAGCAGTTAAGTTACTTTAAAACACTTAGAGCGTTTTGAGTCATGGCCATTAAAACAGGAAGACGATACCATATATGGAAAATGACACTGTACTTGTAACCTATCTTTGGTTTTAGGCAGATAACCCGTTGTTTTCTTTACAACAATAGACTTGTTTATGGAATATGATAAGTGAGTGCCTGGAGACGTATTTGCACCATAGAAAAAAGAAATAATGAGCACTTTTGCTACAAAGATCATCTGTGCAGGATACATGGTTGAGATGCATGGAAGTAAACAGGTGAAGAACATGGATTTCTCTCACCCTTTGAAAAGAGTCTGGCTGTTGAAACACTTTTTGACCCAGGATTATGAAACAATTGGAGTCTTGGGTCTAAGGGAATCAACCACCTAGAGCTGAAGGATAAACATGAAACAGAGTTCATGCCACTGGTCAGAGAGGTAGAACAGGAAGTCACCAGTCAGACCATAAAGCAAAAACGGGACTACAGGAGTTGTTAGTGAGCATAAAGTTTATCAGGTAAGGACATGCTATCTTTTACTGATAATTAGCTGTAGCCACATTCTTTTTTTTGTCTGATCCATATGATGGAGACAGAATGTATGACTGCCACATCTTGTCATTGTAAAAGTAATTTAAGTCAAACGAACAGATTTTGAGGGGTGTGGCAGACGCCACATGTCTTCGGCAAAGGCTTTTCTCCATGTTTTACCATTACAGATAAAACACAGACTGATTATGCTGAGACAAATGAGACTTGCACAATTACAGAATGGCTCTCTAATATAAATTATTCTTGTGACACCATTGATCTTGAGAGTGGTGATGCCTGTGTACATCAGAGTAACAATACTGGTCAGAACTGGAGCAGAAAATGAAATATTTAATATGAATGCTTTGCTTGAGTTTTTTATGTTTCCAATAAATTTTTTCACAACCTTTGTGTGGTGAATTACAAGCAAACTGGACTTAACAAAGCGCACTTTTGGTTTGGTGAGCTACAAGCCTGTACACAACTGAAAATGAAAAGTAAGAGTAAAAGGATGATGTATGCCCTTTAATGTTTAACCACTTTAAAATGTCGCTTTGGTGAATAACCCTTTTTCTGTGATGGCTGGATGGATGTGATGAAGTTGTTTATGCTACTAAATGGATGTCGTAGATAGGAAAATGACACACTGGGAGAGTCTTTGTAAGGTCAAAGGAAGCGTTTCAATAGAACATACAGCATTCTGTGGTACATAATTTTTATTTTAGCAGACATGCATCCATTGTTTAAATATGTAAAAATACATTTTATGCTTGGTCTAAAACTGGGCTATCAATTCCAGAGCAGAGGGGAAAAGGAAACCCAAGTTGGATGTAGCTGTATCCTGTCAATGCTTAGTAGGTCACAAGATAGATTGTCTGCTTGTATAAAAGAAAATAAAAGATATAAGATATACTTTAATATTGGGGCTTTGTTTTGTTTTTGTAGTTCATACTCAGCACAAAGTTAGGGGTGCACATCTCTCTTTTATCTGAATTCCCTCCCTGGTACTGACTGTAGACCTCGCTGACTGACTGACAAACTAAAGAAGCTTTGATAAAAACACAACTGGTTCTTTAGCTTTTAAATCTCTCAGGGCACAGAAGCCAAAACACAGGAACCAAAAACTGCCGCAATACAGCAGCCTTTTGAAGTTGGAGCTGACTGTGGATTGTGCGTTGGTGTGTGTGTATCTGTGTGAGAAAAGATAAGAAGTAAAACAGAAAGAGGGGGAGAGAGGTGAAGCAGACAGTGGGAGTGAATTTGAAGGTCGGGGACTGCTTTTGTAACACGAAGGTCAATGGCTTAATCGTCCTGCTGGGAAGACAATGACAGAAAATATAAAGAAATTATGCCTTCTGCATCTTTAATCGCTGCTGTTAATATACCATTAAACGGGGTACTTAACCCCCGACAGCTCTAATTGAACTGCGCAGTGGCGGAAAGTACAAACGTATGACCTTTTTTGGCAGCTCCCAGGTGACAGGCGCGACGCTTTGTGGCCTGTAACTAACCAGCCCCTTATAGCTGTTCCTGCAGGCCTGTCCTGTAAATAAAATCTTTCTTCCTGCCCGGTTTAAATTAAGGGCAAAAGCAGCCAACAGCCAGGGAGGTATGGAAGCACAATGAGACAGCAAATCGTGGAAAAAGCCTTGTTGGGTTTTTCTCTTGAGAATGGTTGCTTAGGGAGTTCACTTAAAGGGAAAAATGTGTGAGGGGAGAATGACCATCTGTTCTTTATCCAGATTTTATAAGTGAAAAATATATAGTAGCGTCAGGAATATTATCTCAACCAGGGTTATTTTTTTTTCTAAAGAAAACCATTATGGTCAAAACCACAAGCCTTAATTTTCTAACCAGCCTTTAAGCATGTTGCACTACTGCTCTGTTTGTCTCTCTTGCACTGTTTTAGAGATGCCAATGGATGATTAGGTTGTGCCAATGACATCCAGAATTATCCCTGGAACACTGCACATAAATAACCTACACTGTATGACATGCCAAGAGGATAAAAAAGATGTGCAACTGTCCAAATTACCAAAGAACCTGATCTTGTTATGGCTCTGAGTGTTATAGTCAATCATAGAGCTGAGTTGGTGAGTAGGAGTGAAGTAGAGGACAGCATTCTAGTACAGCCAGTGGCGAATAACACTGTTTTTATTAATATTGGTGCTTTTCAGTTTTACTGGATTCTTATATAAATCTAGCAACTGGGGATGTAATGATACTGGCATCTCACCAGACCAGATGATACACAATATTGAGTTCATGAGAACAAGGCAAGACGAGATGAGATGAGATTTTAGCAATATTTTTAGGCATTGAAAATTGTGTTTTGAAAATTCTGTAGTCAGTGTAGAACAATCAAGTCCTGGTTTGATCACCTCATGTGTGGCGTTTTTTTATGCTTCTCAAATCTAAGAATCTAAGGTTGTCCTAATGTCAAAGCAACCTGTGAAATTCTGTCTTCTTGTGTTTTTAGAAATTAACTAAAGGTTTCATACATCATAAATTGTTTGTAATAGAATTTACGTTTGGTGTGTTATTGTCCAGTTCAGGTTTGAAATCTCTAATGCCTGTTTCGTACCTTACAGTCTGCTCAACAGTCTGCAAAGCCAGTAATTGTAATTTTTGTCGTTTGTACCCAGCCACCAGGGTATGCCAGGGGTCTCTGTGGATGTCCACATGCAGCCCAGATTTTTTTGACCACATTTGCTGTCCATTTGCTGGACATAACCTCAGTCAGAGGGTGGCACCAATCACACAGCAGACAGAAAAAAAACAAAGTTTGTCTTAAAGAATTACAGAAAGGAGAGACCTACTGTTTTGCCAGTGTGGATAATTTCTTCTTCTCCTTCTTTGAGTGGACCATGTAAAAACCAATCCATTATCATCTTATAAGAGGCTGTAGTGAAAACTGTAAATCTCTTTGTGAAACAGGGTTGTTCAGCTGAGCTTAAATATTACTAGTAAGACTCTGCTTGTCCTCAAAGTCCAAAGTGTTGGTATACCTGGATACAGTAATATGTCAAGCCCTTAAGCATTTTAGATTTTCCGCCAGAGGTAATGAAATACAGCCCATATACATAATTTAACATACATATTTTACAGCACTATTAGCCTTTATTTTTTATTATTTTTCCAAAGTAGGCAGACAGGAAGTGGGGGTCTTGCGCTCTACTGCTATGCCACACATCACGCCACTGAAATATCTTTTTAGTTTGCAACCGATGACAAGCATTGAAGCAAATGCTAACTTGTAGTTTCATTACAGTGAGCCAGTAATGGTGTTCCCACAGTGCTTACAAATCGTTTGTCTCTTGTCACTCTGTCCCCGTTTCTTTTTTCTACAGAGTACCAGAAATGCTGCTCCTCAAACAAATTGAAAGTGCTGGAGGCCTCTTCATTGCTCTATCTACTGTTGTTGGTCACCCCTACGACATTTTATTAGTCAGCTCAGTCACCAGAATGAGGCACCTTAAGAACTACTTCCTGTTTTGCTTCATAATAGAAGTCTGAAACATAGATAAAAACAGCATGTCAAGCTTAAGGCAAACACATTCATATTTAGGGATCATAATAATAGCTTACTTCAAACCTACACTTAGTTTAACTTTAAACTGTGTTTAAAACACATACAATATTGTTTTAGCAGCAAAAAGATTATTCCCAAAGCTAGGTAAGAGCTAATATCTGAAAACCTGGCATATATTTGATCAACTGAGGAGAGTTACATGTCATAGAACCTGTTTCAGGCCATTGCATTTTTTTATTCCATTTTTTTACATTTCCTGAAGTGGTTACTTTTATTTAATCTGGTATAGAGATTTCTTTTAGGTCTCACACATATTAATTCCTATTTTATCGACCTCTTGTGCAGTTTGTTACAAAGACCATGCGGAAAATTTGTGGGGAGTATAAAGTTTTAAGAAAAACTTTCAAAGACCTTCAGGAAGATTAGGAAACCACCTCAGGAAACTGCATAAATGTTCTTTTTTTATTTAAAAGAGGTGGCTTTTTATGAATTTACTTAAACAAAAAAATTCCTTCTTGCAAGCTATGTAAGGATTGAATGTTTATAGCCAACTGCAACATTTCAGATAAATTGCCTTTTTGAAGCCAGCAGTATTTTCAGTTTTTCTATCTTCACGTTGTAATAAATGTAATCCTGAGTCCACAGGTTTTGTCTTCTGGAATCATATTAAAGAAACCCTGAAATCTCCGCTCCAAGCCAGGTTTAGCTGTGAGTAAAATAGCTTTTTAAAAGGATATCTTTTTCCGATTTATATGGGTTGGTAATTAGGTTTTAACCCACCTTAATCAGAAACAGTCGAGGATGTTTGCTTGATAAATGCCTGAAAGGACTAATAATTATTGAGAGCTTGGGCAATTATTTTCTACTGATTGTCTGATTAAAATATTGACTTGTTGCGGCATCAGTTGTTATAATGCACCGTGGTCTCTCCCTGGTGCATGTGCCAAACACAAGCTTATTTATGGAGACCGTGAGGATTTTTAACGAGGTTGCCACATGTGTTGTGTTTGACACTCAAACTGTGATGGCAACAGCACCACAATGAACTTGCCTCAGCAGTTTTCGGCAGCTCTATTAGCTCTCTATTAATTTCACAGCGTCAAACACATTTAGGCTTCAGTGTTGTGAAAACTTACAAAATATGACAGCCCTACACCAACAAACATGATCTGCTCTGAAGAAATCCTGCCTCAATGTAATATGTCTTGGCTGCATGACTGTTGCTTTCGTACCTGCTCTGTATGCTGTAATGATAAGATCTAAATGTGACTTGAATAATTTGCTTTTATTACCGTGCACTAAAAAACAATATGCCATTGTTAGCAGCCTCTCCACAGCCACATTCATATAAATTGTCTCAAATCAAATTCATACTTAAGCAGCATCAATCCATACTCATCCCTAGATACCTTTAGCACCTGAGCTGTGTTGAGTAATTTTCCAGACTGGACCTCTCACAAGAGTCACAATATCCGCAATAGAAAAAGATGCTGCCCAGAAAGAAGATTTACGATTCAAGCAGGCAGCTCAGCCCTCTAAAATAATAGACATACAGCACACGGAGGCGGGCAGAACAAGTGTGAAATACTTGGTGTTAAAGCAGCGCTAAGCTGCCAAAATGCAAACTTAACTGTCATGATTATGACATATTTCAAGTAAAGGCTTTCTCCAGCTGTCATTTTTATCAGCTATTCAGCAAGACTTAGACCCATCACTGTGAATCACATAAACAGAAACAGACACTGCTGGTTTTCCCTAAAAACTGATAAACAACACTGGGTACTGAAACTCACAGCAGAAAGTCTTTATTTTATAAAAATGTAAAAAAGTAGAACCTGTTTTTTAGGAAAAAATATTCTTCTTTTTTGTCTTTTTCTCCAGAATTTGGAAATATTTTGTTGCCTCAGAGTTAGAGATTGATGTGTTAGTTTCAATGGTTTGTTGTTTATAGATGTTACTTATTGCCGTTTGGTTTATGTTGTTTCCATTTTTTCTCTAGGGTCTATAAACTACCTTATCCAAACCAGCAATAACACTAGTTATGTTTTAATATCTTCATGCTGTTATAAATGTTACCCAGGGTCCAGAATGCCTGTCTTTCAAAAGCAAATTCAAGTATTCCTGAAAGCTCCGCTACCATCTAGGTTTAAATGGGAGAATGAAAGCCCGTTTGAACAGATACATTTTTTAGAATTCTTGGTTAGTTGACAATTAGGTTAGACTTTATTTAATATTTAATACCACTCTCTGCCTGAACTGTACCTTCAAAAATGAACAGAAGCTGAAGCTCATAGCTGGATTTCTTTTGTGTGTAGATGCTGATTACACAGTTTTCGTTCTTCGGGGTCTTTGCCTTAGTGCTTTCCGTTATCAAGGCAGTTTCAATACTACATTACAAAAAACCATGAGAAACTACTCATTTTTGATTGCACACATATTCGTGCTCTCCTGGTTTTTTAAACAAGTCATATATCATGTTGGTGGCATTTTGCAGATAATAAAGAGGTAAAGTAAGCAGGGAGAACTACTCCTTTGAAACTGAATGGAGACCAGGGGTCTTTTTATAAATCCAGCTAGAGAATGATGACACAATGATGCTTGGTTAATGAGAATGATATCAACGATTTTAATTGCATTTTTTGAAAGCTAAGAATACCTATTTTTTGTTTTCACAAGTTTAGAAAGTGTAGAATAAGAGTGACAAAAGTATTGAATATACTCATTTGTTGTGTTTTTAGATAAAAAAAATTTAAGTTGTGTTTTGAAGAATCAGATAAGTGCTTTACACTTTAAGTCAAATATATGTCACAATTGGCAATGTTTTTGGAACAAGTTAAATAAGACATAAAAACAGCTAATAAAAAGAAACCTGCAACTCTCTGAACCTCTGACCCATTAAAAGCAAAAATTTAAATAGCCCTTTAATCTTAAACCGATAGCAGGCTATGAAGCAAATACGAGTTTGAGTTTTTAGCAGGTAACATTTAACCAGTTGTGATGTTTTTGTATTGTTTACAAATCATTTTTATCTTGCCTTGCCCAAACGACTCACACACAATTAAAGCGGGGGAGGCTTCTTCAATGCTTTTCTGTGTCCTTTGTGGGCTTACATCCCCCATGCTGTAAATCTGAGGTAAAACCCAAGGGGCTAAAGCGGTGGGCACTAGTGCCACCTAACTGCCAATACAGAAGTGGGTTAGGCTACTATGTTGACTCTGGACCTAGGGTGGCGGATAGCCATTGCTGACAAAGAAGCCACGTTGCTTTCTTAGGTAAGCCCCCCCCTGCTGTTTAGCCGTCTGAAATACCACCAAACCCCCTCAACCCCCCACCACCACCCCCCGGGTTTAACCTCACATATTTGAATTATGCTTCATTATGTCTTTTGGTTACGTATGAAATGACAAATTACTTATGTTTTAACATTTATGACCCCAGGTAATGGGGATCTTTTTGTGTTCTTAACACACCTTTGAAGACTTGCCAGGACCCCTGTTAGACCATCCACCACCTTAACTTACACACCTTCCACATCATCAGCAGGCTGACTCAGTGTCACCACCTATCTGACCTCTTGCAGTGTTTATCTTTCGCTCTTTCCCAGTCCAATTAAGTTTTCATCCCATACTTTTTAATGAATGACAGTGTAGAATTGTGTACAGAGCACTGGATGATGTACTCTTATATAGGCGTAAGGAATGAACGTGGTATGGACAAGTAGAAAAGGCACGTGGAAACCCAAGAGATGAGCTACATTAGCTGGGAATTCTGTACTTCCATTATCAGGAGGCCACTCTGGGAACTAAGAAATGTTGTTGGCTTTGCCTCATCCCCATCATATGCGCTCGCTCTTCCTCCGCCAGCGCCCTTATTCTCTTCTTTTTACTTGCTAGTTCTTAGTGTGTGTGGGGGGATAGTGGGTGGGGGCTGAAGAAGGGTAGGGGTGGGGGTCACAGTGTGTAGCATAAGAACATGAACATGCTGAAATGGAGGGTTATTAATTAAACATGAATGTTCTTTCTGCTTTGCTCTGCCACCGTGGCAGGATGCTACTCTGTGTCTGCGTATTTGAATGTGTGTGTATGTAGGTGTGTGCGGGCGTGTGTGTTTGTGTGTGTGTCTTAGAGATGCTGTGTGTCCCAGCTTGGGACGTCCCATATTGGTAGGGCCATTTGCACAGGTTTTCTGCTGAACTACTTTAATATTTTACACCTGCTCCCCTCACCTGCTGTCACTCACAGTAGACACACTGCTGTGTCATTCACTCCCAAAGTCCTTTAATGCTTTCACATCTAATTTATTCTCCTTTTCTATCTCTTATGTCTTCCTCCTCTAACCCTGCCTGTTCATACTCTTCCTCGCTTTCTCTATTGTCTTTTTAGCCTCCTGGCATGTGACATCCATGGCTGTTATTCTCTGGTAGTTAGGATACAAAAGAAACTGCCAGCCATGTTGGGCGGCTTTAGAAAGTCTCGCCAGCCTTCAAGTCCTGTGAAGCATGATCGAATGATGTTTCTCTTGCTTTTGTGTTTGAGAAAAATACAGTAAGTAGCTGGGTTGATACGGTTAGTATAATGACAAAAAACAGACTCCAGTCTTCGGTTCTGATCTGCCAGCTGTCACAGTTCTGTAACTGCATTTTCATCACAAGTCTTGAGGTCCAACTCCTAGCTTGGCTGAACAGCAGAACAAACCGAACTGGTGGCATGTGTGAGATAACTCCTTTTTTTGTGCAAGAGCTAGAGCAGCTATGGCGTAACCAATAAAAAATCTTATTTTGAAAATGTTATTTGCATTTTTGAAAGGTCTGTTTCCACAGAGAAATTAGCTAAATTTGCAAAGGTTCTCAACAGCAACATAAAAATTATGTCCTTAAGAAATTACCAAACATCAACGTTCACAGCCAGCATTTAGGTGGACAAACAGAGCCTGGTTACTCAGCAGAGCTGCAGCTGTTAGCAGTTGCTGTTCAGTGTTTCTTTTCATTGAAACATTCTGTTGTCCAACAACTGAGCAAGACCTGGATCGGTTAAGCCCTGCTTTGATTACACGTCTAGCAAATACATCTGGCCTGCACTGCTTGCATATACAGGGGTTGGACAATGAAACTGAAACACCTGTCATTTTAGTGTGGGAGGTTTCATGGCTAAATTGGACCAGCCTGGTAGCCAGTCTTCATTGATTGCACATTGCACCAGTAAGAGCAGAGTGTGAAGGTTCAATTAGCAGGGTAAGAGCACAGTTTTTGCTCAAAATATTGAAATGCACACAAACATTATGGGTGACATACCAGAGTTCAAAGAGGACAAATTGTTGGTGCACGTCTTGCTGGCACATCTGTGACCAAGACAGCAAGTCTTTGTGATGTATCAAGAGCCACGGTATCCAGGGTAATGTCAGCATACCACCAAGAAGGACGAACCACATCCAACAGGATTAACTGTGGACGCAAGAGGAAGCTGTCTGAAAGGGATGTTCGGGTGCTAACCCGGATTGTATCCAAAAAACATAAAACCACAGCTGCCTAAATCACGGCAGAATTAAATGTGCACCTCAACTCTCCTGTTTCCACCAGAACTGTCCGTCGGGAGCTCCACAGGGTCAATATAGACGGCCGGGCTGCTATAGCCAAACCTTTGGTCACTCATGCCAATGCCAAACGTCGGTTTCAATGGTGCAAGGAGAGCAAATCTTGGGCTGTGGATAATGTGAAACATGTATTGTTCTCTGATGAGTCCACCTTTACTATTTTCCCCACATCCGGGAGAGTTACGGTGTGGAGAAGCCCCAAAGAAGCGTACCACCCAGACTGTTGCATGCCCAGAGTGAAGCATGGGGGTGGATCAGTGATGGTTTGGGCTGCCATATCATGGCATTCCCTTGACCCAATACTTGTGCTAGATGGGCGCGTCACTGCCAAGGACTACCGAACCATTCTTGAGGACCATGTGCATCCAATGGTTCAAACATTGTATCCTGAAGGCGGTGCCGTGTATCAGGATGACAATGCACCAATACACACAGCAAGACTGGTGAAAGATTGGTTTGATGAACATGAAAGTGAAGTTGAACATCTCCCATGGCCTGCACAGTCACCAGATCTACATATTATTGAGCCACTTTGGGGTGTTTTGGAGGAGCGAGTCAGGAAACGTTTTCCTCCACCAGTATCACGTAGTGACCTGGCCACTATCCTGCAAGAAGAATGGCTTAAAATCCCTCTGACCACTGTGCAGGACTTGTATATGTCATTCCAAAGACGAATTGACACTGTACTGGCCGCAAAAGGAGGCCCTACACCATACTAATAAATTAGTGTGGTCTAAAACCAGGTGTTTCAGTTTCATTGTCCAACCCCTGTATCACACTACATAAGTTATAAGTTATTTACTTTAAAAAACTTCAATCTGCATTGAAAGCAACATCTTGGGTTTTAGCGTTAAGCTAAGGGGTACCTTATGGGTTACAGAGCACCACTTAAAATGCCCTCCAAACATAATGACACACCTGGTAAACAGGTGAAAACAACTCAGCTTTTATTGTAGTAGCATGAATTCACATTTAAAATTTGGAAAAATCCAATTTTGCCATTTTAATATGTATGTTTTACTTTTCTAAGTTGATCAAAGTTTCTATGAAGCTGTAATTAGTCATAAAGGACTTCCAATGTCCCTGGGCTAAAATATTACCTGACAAAGGAGGATCATTTCTCCTAGCCACTCAAAAAGGAAAAAACAAAAGAACATGGCATTAAAATAAAGGAGATTTTTTGTTTATTTCAAGTTGGGAAACACTTACAGGAAAATAGCTAGAACAGCAATTAAAAGTATAAAATGACTTCAGTTTTAACAAACAAGACTGGAAAATGAGCCTTTTTTTTATTTTGTGGCACTAGTGGTCTCTATTTTGTAAGTTGACCAACAGGAAAAGGGATGGAGAGAGACATGCAGCAAAGGTCTAAGGGGCGGGAGTCGAACTTGTGATGGCTGCATCGAGGACTGGATCGCACGCTTTACCCCAGCAACACCGCCAGGCCTCAAGGAGCTATTTTTTATTTTACAAAATAGGCACCGAAATTTTTAAAGCACACTGTTAGAGAATGACAGCAAAGAGTGGAGTCACAAAATCTACATAGCAACAATTTATTTTACGGCTTTTCATACACATATTTACCAGGGAGGCCAGTGATTCAGGATGGTGCTCTATGTAAGATGACATATATTTAAAGAAAGTAAAAATACAAGGTAATGGCAACTGCTAACCGTTATCTGCTATCTGTCTGTTGTGGTAGAAATAGCTGAGCAGAAAGCTGAAGATTTCAGGTTAGCTGTTGATCTACACTATAACCCTCCCATGTGGTTGCAAGCTTTAGGAAATTACTAAAAGAATTGGGATAGGATCACAAATAGCATGGCAGTGGGCTCATCCTTAGAGAAAAGATGGATGGATGGAGGGATGGAGGGATGGATGGATGGATGGATGGATGGATGGATGGATGGATGGATGGATGGATGGATGGATGGATGGATGGATGGATGGATGGATGGATGGATGGATGGGTGGAATGCAGTGCGGAACAAAGTGTATGTATTACTTCTCTGGAGACTGAGAGGACCTAAACATTGGAGACTGAAAGTAGAAAAGATGTGATTTATTATGAAGAAATAAAATATTTTCTTCTATGGGATGCATCAGTACATGTTAGAAATATTTCCAAATAATGGCACAGAGAGATCTGAAAATAGCAGATGCTTGCATTTTTTCAGTTTTTCTTCATTTCCTACCATTTTTACCAGCTTTGTGATACCTGTCCAATAAGGGTGACATGGGAGAAAGGCTGTTTTTATGGGACTGACGATTCTGTGACTTTATTAAAACTATCTTATTTTAGAACACAAAGACTTTTGCAACTTAAGTTTATAACTTTAAGTCACTTATCTTGGAGTTATTTTCAGCTCTGCCTTATAGACAGACTTTTTGTGTTTTTTGGAGTGCTTTTTGTTGAAGAACAGTATTTACTCCTCTTTTGTTTAACATGCAGTGACTTTTCTCCCCCATGCTCTTCAAACAGGCTTTTAATAAACTAAGCCATAATTTAAAGAAATGTAAGTTTATTAAAGATCAGTCTAAGGGAAAACCACCTAAAATATAGAAACTCACCGAGAAAGATAGAAGTTGTTTGAAAATTCTGGCTCTGAGTGCAGATTCTGGCTAAGCATTCTTCAGACTCATTTTTTAATAGTTTGTAATCATCTCTGCTGTTATTACTGAAAGTGTTTTTTTTGACAGAGCATGTAGCTAAAAATGAAACATTAATGTTTAGTGGGGAAATAATAGATGCTTCTGCACACTGCTGATTCTAACAGTAGGGATATGTAGATATGTTCTTAATTTGTCTGTACGCTGCTGAATACATTTTTTCTAAAGATTTAAATGTCTTGTAAATTGTAGCTGCTGTGCTATTTTTGTCAGAGAAATTGCACGTTAGCCTATAGAAAGAGCATGAAACTAACTGCCAACATTTATCAGTATTATAAGCATTTTTTGTATAGCCCTTAAGCCCAATTTAGTAAGTGAGTGTCTTCTAATCCTTTTATCCTATGGAAACCGTATTCTGCTTACCTGACAGAACTGCATTGACTTGCTTTGCTTCTCAATGCAGCAGCCAAACATTATCTACCCTTATTGGCAGGTTAGAAGTATCTCGACTAAGGACACCCATTGTCTGTCTGTTATTTCTAACAATTACAACTACTCGTTTCATTGTGGGGAATACAGCCAAAGTACACCATTAGAGCAGTGAGTGATCTTCTGCTGTAAGTCCCTGCCTCAGCAGAAGTTGATTTGGCCGAGCTTCAGCAGTTCAACATGGTGGAAGCTTTTCCATCTCATTAGCTATGTTGCAGCAACCAGTTTTATTTTTATCAGAATGCAAACCACTCCACAAAAGCTGAATGGTTTACTGTCAAAGCAAATCGATGTAGAAGACAAATGTAGACATTAGTCTTCTCAATAAATTGAATGTGTTTTATTCAGAGGTATCTAAACAAAATCTCTCACTCTAAACAATAGAACACTTTTAATTATTTTATTTGCGTTATACTGTGTAAATGTTTTAAACCACCCCTTATTTATTTATAATTTACTTTTAAGGACCCAGTTTTGACCACCAAAGCAGTCCCAGTCAGGGGCGGAGCCAGACTTTTATCATTGGGGGGGCCAGAGGGGGGCCAAGGCTATCTCAGGGGGTCCACAAACTATGAGAATGACTTTGTTTCTCTAACAATCAGTTTCTAACTGTATTTATGTTTAAGTACATACCAAGTACACAGGAGATGAGATTTGTGTACATAATTTGCAGTTTATTAAAAATGTAACACAAAAAACAGACAAAATGTAAAACACTTGGCATCAGCTTTTGAACAATGACACCTTTGAGATGAAGCTTTGGAATATTCCAAATGTGGAGATCAAGCAATGTCCAAGCATTAACAAGTATTAAAAGAGGATTATAAATGAATATCACACTTAAAACTACTGTAATTGCTATCAATGTTGATGTTCCTGCTATTATTGGTAGAAATATTGCTGCTTGTATGTAAATAGTATATAATATTATTTTAAAATATATAAATAATGTTGAAAGAAAATATATAAGTTGTAACAGTATCCTATTTTAACCAGTATTAGATCAATATATATATTATGTAGCGACCATCAGGTTCCATCTCTGGTCGCTTCTGGGTTTGGGTGGATCCAGGTTACCACCCGCTTACAAAGCAATGTCCAGACTGGGAAATAAGTTGGGGGGGTGCTCCCATTTATTGAACAGCTTTCAAATAGATGATAATCCAACATCAAAGTGACGGTCTACAATAGCAGGCATGATGGATAACATACTGTGGTGAGTGTGAAGTATAGAGACTAAACATGATCAACAGAGCGGTGAAAACTGTAGGACCTTCCCCAACCCAAACCCTCTGCATTCTCACCTCTGCACCTACATACACCAGAAATTGTGTACTTGTCAACATTTTTTTTCTTTTCATGTTCTTTTTCCCCCATTCTGTTCTTTTTTTTTTAACACTAAATCTGCATATTATGTATTCAAAGGAGACCTATACGGAAGAAGCAGGTATAGAACATAAATGGATGGATTTATTCAAAAATAAATAAATGATAAATAAAAAATATAAACATAGATAAGGCAGCGAACTAGCAGGTTTCAGTTAAGTAGAATTACCACTGGGTCCTTTCAGAGGAACAAAAGCAGTACTGGACACAGTTGGGAAGAGGTCAGTGGTATCTCCTGGGACTGGCTCACCATCATCCTGGTCAAAGGCAGAGGCCTCAGTGGCTTCGGACTCCTCCCTCAATAGAACTACATTAAACCAAAAAATATGAGTATTTTCAAAATAAAAACACAACCACAAATTTATCATGAACAACACGCTTTCGCAGCAAACAGCATTTTAAAATAATGGAAATCTGAAGGTAATTACTGAACTGGGTAATGACTGGATGGCTTGTGTCTGACATTCCCTCTCCTAACTGGTCCCAGGATGGGAGCCATCAGGGCTGCTGATACCAGAGCTGAACTCTATCTGATTTCTGCCTAATTTGCTTCCTTTTAAAAACAAGTCGTGTATCTTGTCTCCATGCCTTTTCATTCTCAATCATATCACTACAAATACTACTTACACAATGTTATCAATTCCCGTCTTATTACCTCAAAAAGTCATGGTAAACAGATTGTGGCTGTAAATTGAGTACTCAAACTGTTAGTAAGTAAAGTTTATTTGCATGGAATACCTAGAAAGCTCTGAACAAAACGTTTCAGCTTAACAGGGTAGCATCATCCTGTTACATTTCACCAAACCACCAGAGCAACAATCCGCTAGCAGGCTGATTGTCTGCTAGTTTCATTGCTCTTAAATCATTACAGAAGCACATTTATGCGCGACAACCCGTACTAAATGTAGACATAAATGTGGAGCGGCTGTCTGTAGACGCCGGGTAACGTTAGTTTGATGCTCGCGACTTGTAGTTGTTGCTGAACTACCAGAAATGATCTCCTACGTAACACAGAAGTTATTTTAAACATTGCCTCATCAGGAAACCACCGTTAAACGTACTTTGATGTTGTTTATCTGGTATTTTATCTTGGAGTCAAACAGGTTGTACAGTGTTCCTCTACGCTGTGATCCTCTGCATCTTCTCTTCGCAGTTCTCATCTCTCTTTACGTGACTTTTCTTCTTCTTTGGTTACCTGAAGTTGCGCATTACTGCCACCAGCTGGTCCCTCCCCTCGTTACACAGTGAAATTTGGGAAAGTTACATGGCGCTTACTACTGTAGAGGAATGACCTGGTGTCGTAACATGTGAATCATCTGGGGGGGCACCTGGGGGGCCAATCCGATTTCAGGGGGGTCCAGTGCACCCTCCCTCCTCCCCACTCCCCTCTCCACAACCCCACCCCTTTGGCTTCGCCTCTGGTCCCAGTGCCTATTACTGGTGGTAAATATTTAATTTTCTAAAGTGTCGATTCTAAGTTTTTGTAAAGGACTGCAGAACAGTGAGATCAGAAATCAATTTATTTATCTCAAAATCTCTGCTAACAGATTCCCTAAAATCTTCAGCTGAGTTTACAAATGCTGTTTAAAACAACATTCAGTGTGTTTGAAGTCTTCACCATCCAGATCAGTACCTGCAATGCTGTAAAAACTGGAGTTACACTCAGCATTTGAAGGAGGGTTTACTGAAAAAAAAAGATATTAAAGGGTTGAAAATGTTTAAGAATTGAAGTGGCTGTTTCAGGAAAATATTGTCTGCAAGTGCTGCTCCATGTGCTTCATCAAGCTACTGAAACTCCATGACAGGTGATATCAAAATAAAGAGCTAATTCACTCATTGAGAACATGGCGCTCACAACATTTGGACTGGTTTCCATTGCTACTGAAAAAAGCAGTTATTTCTTGCTGAAACCAGCACAGCACTGGTTTATCCGTGCCAGAGCCAGTGTTTGCAGAGGTGGAAGCAGTAACAACTGGTTATAAGCAAACACTAGCTCTAGTTCAGGGTAATAGTAATCTTTTGAAAGGGTCTTGAATAACTGCTCCAGGCTTTCTAAAAGTCTATTAAAGTTCTTCTTTTGGACTTTGGCTGTTTTTCACCCTTTTTAGACCTTTCCTTGAACTGTGGAGGAGGACACTATATCCAGCAGATGAAAATGCCTGAAAGTCATATCTATAGGAAAAGAGAAAAAATCCAGGTGGGTCTTGAGCCTTAATGTCTAAGGTTTATATAAACATAGACATATAAATAAGATCCAGATTCAGCTCTAATGTGTTTTGGGGTTTTATAAATAGAGGTCAATGATGCTCTAAAAAACGTAAACAATTCTTTTTCTTCTTACAAACCACAAACAAAACCAGTTTGTGGTGAAATTCCATCTTAATGCTGGTCTGGTTTCATTTGAAACAATCTGAACAGCTAAAGGAAAACTGCTGTCAGTACCGGCTGCTGTCCAGGAGCTTGGTCTTCATTGTCCTGACTGGCGATGCTGTTGTGCAGCCCCAATGGCCTAAGCTGCTTTAACAGTGCAGTGATCACTCTGGCTCATAGCAGTCAGCTCTGATGCTTACAACCAGCGGCGTTCATGAGGAAAAAAATAAGTTTGCCCTTTTTTACTCTTGGGTGCAAATTGCCCTTTTCAAGCACCAATCAAAAAAAGTTCAGGCCTTGCCCTGGCCCTCTCACAGAGCATGACCTTCTCTTGCTAGAGAGTCAAGCTGAAGTTAATGCTTTTATTTATTTTCAGCCATGTTCCTGAAAACTGCCTGAGCACGACATAGCTGGCATAGATATATTATCAATTTGGAAATAATCCAAGCCGTCATCTGTGTGACTATGGAGAGAAGTGATTTGACTCAACAAAATGCCGACGTCAACTCGGGTGCCCTGAACTCATCAGAGCTGAGGGTAAGAAAATGAATGCTATCTTAAAAAAACTCCTCTTCCAAAAGTCAGAATAAGTCAGCAGTTTAAAATGTTTCTGCTACATCTGGCTCCACTGATAACTGGAAAAAAATGCTTTCTTCCTTTTAAAGGCATTGTATATGTTGTTCCAAAATAGCAACATTTGCAACTAAACTGTTTCTGTACAACAAAATTCATCATGGCTTAGCACTGCATCACTCTGATAGGCTAATTGCTACAGCTTTTATATTATGTCATTTAACCTGAAGACCACTGATAAATTAATGTACAGGAGAAGTGTAAGTGGAAAAGGTAGGAATGAATCCTGATGTTGGATTATCAGGATGGTAAAACTGTGCTTACTTATATTATCTATTCTGATTAGTCATTCTTCACCTTAACAGCACTGATGTTTTTTTTTTTTTAGATATGAGAAGGAGAAGCTCAGATTTATAAAAATCTAATGAAAACTTACAGTTTCTTGTTAAAGCATTTATATCCCTTAAATATTTTCAAAGTTGGTCAATTTACACTTATAAAATTCAGTGTATTTTATTGAGATTTTATGTGATAGACCAACTAAGCGTAAGCCGTAATTGAGAATTGGAAGGAAAAGGATACATTGTTTTCAACATTTTTAGCCCAAAAAATTGTGAAGAGTGTGGCATGCAATTCTAATCAGCCCTTCTGATTCAATGCTTTGTAGAAACCACCTTTTGCTACATTAATAATTGCATGTTTGTGTAGGTTTAAGGCTATGTCTCTACTAGCTTTCTACATCTAAAGATTTTTCTCCCCATTCTTTTTTGTGAGATACCACAAGCTTAGTTATATTGTATTGGATTGTGGTCTGGGCTGTATGCTTAGGATTGGTGGGCTGCTGGAATTTGAACCTCCACCCTATTCCCTAACGGGTTTTTATGCAGGACTGAACTGTAATTAGCTTTATCCATCTTCTAATCAACTCTGACAAGCTTCCCTGCTGCTGCTGGAAAAAAAAAACATTCCCATAGCATGATGCTGCTATTACCATGTTTCACAGTGGGATTGGGGTATGATACAAGATGATTTGAAGCGTTAGTTTTCTTCCACACATAGCATTTTGCATATAGGCCAAAAAAGTTCAGGTTTGGTCTGATCTAACCATATCAGAGCCGTGGATTTCTGCATCTCCTCTGAAGTTGATATGGACCTCTTGCTCGCTTCTGTAACTAATGCTCTCTATCCTTTAGGTACACAGCCATGCTTTGATAGGTTTGATGTGATTTTTTTAGGGTTTCTAAGGGGGCCGAATACTAATGCACATGACTGTTCAATTTTATTTGTAAAAACTTAATAGAGAATAGAGTTGCAGAATACATTGAATTGCTAAAGTCACAGCAGTTTTAGTATGTGCAGTACTGCTATTGTACAAAATAGCTTGGATACAACATTCCAGTTCTCCTGCATTCAAGCTATTAATGTCAACAGCATATTTGGCAGCTGGATCCTTTGGATTGACCTTTTCTGTTTATGCAGCTCTTAGGAACCAAGATCCTAAAGCTCGCAGATGGTGGTGAAGACACGGTTATGATGAAAAAGAAAGGGAGGTGATGAAAATCAGTTTTGTTCAACAGAATTTTCAATAATATCACAATTTTATGTTTCTTTAAAATCATGCAGCCCTATTATAAAACTTCACTTAAAAAACAAAATGTACTTATCAGGGCAGCATACTTAAATCTGTGTGTAAGTTTTATTATATTTGGTCTATTGACTCACTGACGGTGTGGTAAAGTAATAAAAGTCTTTTTAAAAACGCTGTCTGCAGTGTAAAAGCCCTTATGTAGCCATCTATGTTTCTTCATTCAGTTTCTCTGCCCATGCTGGCGGTGAGTCTCAGTTGTTGTTTGCTTGTTGGAAACGGCTGCTGGAGATGTCAATCTCTCCTCAGCAGAGGCACTGCAGCTGTTTAGCATACACAGTGTTGATGTGCCCTGTTGGCTGCCTGTGCAGTGTGACAGAACAGCAGGATGCTGCTTTCATCCAACAGGTTCTCACGTACATCGAGAGAATTACTTTCGCTGGAACTACTGTCTTTACACCTGTGTATGTGCCTTATGTAAAGGTGTGTGTGCATTACAGTTCTAAAATCAGTCCGATCTGTCAGCAGCCATCTCTACTCAGCTTTAAACATGCCACACTGCAGCAGTCGCAGAAGTCAGCCTATATAAATACATTTATATAGATACACATTTACTCATCTACTTCCCTGCATCACTTTCTCCTGACCTCCTATTTCACAGCCAGCCTCTGTGTTTTTTTTTTTACTTGCTCCCTTTCTTTCTGTCATATCATACCAGCCTTATCCCATTTCCTTTTCTCTTGTCATTGATTCTGCTCTCCTCCTTCGCTCACGCTCCAGTTGGGGACTACAATGCGATGGCAATGGCAGGGTTGTGGTGTGGTATATTTGTCTGTGTGATGTCACACTACAGTGACTTTATAGTTGCTCTGTCTTTTTTCTTTTTAATCCCTGGACCACGCTGCTATTTTAAGATTCTATAAACCTTTTCAAAGAGGCTTTAAGGGGAAAGCTTGTCCGTGTACTGTGTACCAAATGTGTGTGTCTAAGTGTTTGGTATGAACGTTTCAGCATGTAGCAAAGGGGGTATTTCAGTTTATTTGCATATGTGTCATACTAACTGATCCCAGAATTTCTGATCCAATGTGCCATAATTGCTCTAAATAATATAAACATAAATTTGTTTGGTCAAAAGACAAAATACCCTTTTGATTTCACTGGTATGACTATAATCTATATTGGAAATAAAAATTATTCATGCCCATTTTAGAATTATGCCAGGTTTTCACAGATAAGCAGCAACAACCTGGTTGCATGAACATGCATGACCTTAAACTAATACTTTCCAGAAGCACTTGTTAATTCAGTTACTGCATTCAGTCTTCATAGGTGCACACCTCCCTTCAGTTATAGAGAATCTGGTTGAACATAAATGATGTTTAGCTGTCTGGTACGATTTTCTTAATTTTTGCATTATTTAGTGAAAGGTAAAGTTTGCAGAAGGTTACAAGGGATCAACATTATCTCATAGTACAAAGGTATCAGTTAGGAGAAAGATAACAATTAACAGGATTATATATCAGTCCCATAGCACTGTGTAGACAGGCATCAATAAGATTGGGGTAAATAACAATAACATTACCAAAAGGGTTTGATGAAAAAAAAATAAAAATTATTAGGGGGCTACCGAGATCAACTAACACGAGCAAGCTGCGGGTTTTTCAGGATAATAATTTCTTTCATTCATTCATTTTTTATTTAATAGCCCCCAATTCACAACACATGTTGTCTCAAGGCATTCAAAAAAGTCGGTACATACTTTCCAATTATCCAATCTTGAACAGGCATTTAGATTCGTTATTTTAAATTTGGAAAAAAATTTTTTCTATCAAGGAAACCCAGCGATTGCATCGAGTCAGATTTGTAGCAGTCACTCCCCCCGGGATAGCATGTAAGACAGTGAACATCCGGCGTTGATTTTGCGAAACCCCTCATACTGACATGCATGTAGCGACGTGGAGGGGAAAAAACTCCTTTTAACAGGAAAAACCTCCCAAAACCGGCTCAATGTGAGGGGCCCATTCCACGCCCGCGGGGTTTTAAGGAACAAGCAGAGACACAAAGAGAACAAAAAACCTGATCCAGGTACTTTCAGGGGAAGGAAAAGAAAAATTTTAATGGATGTACTTTTTTAGTCTTCCCCTAGAAAGACAAAACAGATAAATCTCCCCATTTTTCAAGGTTGAGTCTGAAAAGAGCACAAGATTATTTACAAAAAAGCCTCAGTACCATGTCTAGGAGAGAGAAAGGGTTAAAACACTGAAAGACAGGCCATGGGATCATCGGTAGGGGGTGAGCATTATTTGTTGCCGCGAAGTTTGGGACGATTCCCCCCTCCAAAAAGGTGTCACGGGTAGACACAGAGTCGGGCCCAGGTGTACTTCTGGGAAGAGAAAAAAGAAAATTTAAAAGCTGAAATAACGCAAATTGGAGGTGTTAAATGTAGGGGAAGGGGGTGAAAGGGGTCATTATGTCCCCGCAGCAAAGTCGGTTGTTTTCTAGCGAAAATCTGCTGTTTCTACATTTTGGGAGTAATGTGAGATAATGGTAAATGGCCCTTTCCCACCCAACGACACTCAAACACTTTACTAGAGCCCTTTCACCAGTCGCACTCACTAACGTCACACCTTCATACCCAATACCAATCTTGGGCAAGGTCCGGTCAAGCAAAAATCCTCCAAAGTTTTTAATAAAGTTTTTTATGGCTGATAAAGCAACCTTTAAAATTTTTTGGCGAAAAAACAGAAATCACCCAAAAAACCCTAATCCTACTTAATTTACAGTGAAACATGGTAGTGGCAGCATCATGCTTGGGGATTACTTTTCTTCAGAAGGAACTAGATTTCCTGTCAAGATGCATGAAATAGTTCTAAATACCAGTCAATTTAACCTAAAGCTTTGAGGTGCCTTTTAGAGGGTTGAAGACTGAGATTATATTTTTCAGCATCGCCGTGAGAGAGCTGGCTTTAACAGGAGAAAATTCAAGTTTTGGAATGGTCCCCTAAAGTTTATGAATAAATCTGATTGTAAAATGTGTTGGGTCTCCTGAAGTGGGTTGTGGACATGAGATCTCCTCAGTGGGCATATATAGTAAAGTAATGTTGTTCCTATTTATAGATCCCCCAGCCACTGCAACCCCACACCCCCATCCCACACACACACAGATTTGTTGTTGAATTGTACAAGAAATGTCACCATAAAGGTGGAGAAGGTTTTGAAATAATTGATCATGGTCTCATTTTCTTACATTTTCTTATCGACTATATATTTTTTTGTTTTAGAAGATTTGTCTCTCCTCTGAGTCAAATTAAAGTAAAAACCGTAAAAGTCTAACTGTTTTTTTAAGATCACAGCTGATGTCATGTTAATAAAACAGTCAGGGTCTCCAGACACTAAGAAGTTAAAAAAACCTGACAGTAAATCTGGCTCAAACTATACTGCATGCTCATTATTGCTCCAACCAAAAAATCCTGAACTGTTTGATCTTGTGTCTTTCATCATATTTCTAACAATGCACAGAGGAGCAATTCTCCCCCCGCTCAGCGGCACTTAGTCTACCATTTCTGAGTCACTTGGCCCTTTCTAAATTTAAAAAAACATTATGTGAGACCGGCTCTGGACTTCCACCTGAACTCCTCAGGGGGAGAAGTGTGGAAAAGGAAAAATTGCTGAAAAACATTGAGAGACAGTCAAGGCTATGACTGAAATACAGTTCTCTGACCTCACAGTAAAAACTCTCCAGTGCAGCAAATGCATTAAACATTTTATCAGCCCAATGCTCGTCTGACATAACAAACACACCCTATAAAGTATTTAGTTGTTGGTGCTGATGAGTGTAAAGATAATTTAAGTAGTTACATTAAAATCTTTTTAAGAGGTTATTTTAAATCTCACCTTTAACCTAAATTAAATTTTTCTTTTGGAGCGGCACGGTGGCACAGGGGGTGCACGGTGGTGCAGTTGGTTGCACTTTTGCTTTGCAGCAAGAAGGACCTGGGTTCAACTCCCGGCTGGGGGTCTTTCTGCATGGAGTTTGCATGTTCTCCCCGTGCATGTGTGGATTTTCTCCAGGTACTCCGGCTTCCACCCACAGTCTAAAAACATGACTTTTAGGTTAATTGGTTTCTCTAAATTGCCCTTAGGTGTAAATGGGTGTGTGCATGGTTGTTTGTCCTGTGTGTCTCTGTGTTGCCCTGCGATGGATTGGCGACCTGCCCAGGGTGTACCCCGCCTCCCGCCCATAGACTGCTGGAGATAGACCAGCTTCCCACTATGGAAGAAGCAGTAGAAAATGAATGACTGACTGACATTAAAATCTTTTTTAAGAGGTTATTTTAAATCTCATGTACTACAAATGAACAAACAAGACTTGACCTTTAACCTAAATTTACTTTTCTTCCAGGTTGCTTGAAAATGTCGTTGCTGGACCTTTAATGTATGGTCCAAGGTTTTACAACCTGTGGCTCCAGATCCACATGTGGCTCTTTGACCCCCCAAAAGTGACTCTTAATATGTTTAACCAAGCACAATATACAAATAACCAATGTTTTTAAATGTAAGGACTGCTAGTTTTAGCAGTTCCTCTATTTGATTTTATGCTACATCTGTATATAATTTCCACAATAGAATGGCATTAATAGTACAAAGAATATGTTTCTTTTCAGTTTCCATTTAAGCATTCAACTGTAACCTGTGCTTAACTTCTTTATGTGGGGTATCTATTTTTCTTCATTTTCTATATATATATGGATATAGATATATCTATATCTATATATAGATATATCTATATATATATATATTACTCCAAAGACTCAAGAAAAACTCAAGAAATAGTATTTTTTGTAATGATAAAACTAATCCAATATGGTTTATAATGATATATCTACATGTTTCTATTTTTCTAAAGGTGAAGTAGGTTTTCAGGCTCTACACAGATCTTCTTTATTAGGGATGAGGATAAAAATGGCTCTTTGGACTAAAAAGGTTGCCGATCCCTGGTCTATCCAAAATAACCTATTATTTTCCACAAGTGACGTCCCAGAATCACTCCACAATGTGAAACTTTTTATAACCTTGAGATTTATGCTCAAAAACAGTTTGGTCTACTGTCAATAAAGTACATGTCAAAGTTATTCCTACATGAATGATCTTATTAAAGCTTGTAAAAACATCCATGATTAATTATAACTTTAAATATTGATTATTAACAGTGTTAATCCTCAAGTCTCATTTTATTTACTGAACTGTATGTAAGTTTGAAAGTTAAAACAGCCCCAGGGATGGCAAGATTATGACTATAGTAAAGGTCATTGACATTTTTAATCTACCTCTGGTCTAAAGAATGGGGTTTAGAAAAATAATGTAATCTGGGTATCTTCTGTGTTATACTAAGTGCTCTGATTGGCTAATCAGCCCCTCTTGATGTTTCCTTCCCCAGAAGAGCAAGCTGCTGCAGAGTATTAACTTGGTTCTAATTCAGGAAGAAACAGAAATAGAGAACCTAACGATCCGGCCCCTTGCTCCGCTACGGGTCAGAGATAAACGATCACTTCCTTGTTGCCGACTTTGGCTTGGCGCACTTAACAATGTCTTACTAGTTTGCATTGTACAATGTGATAACCACTTAGTTCTCATTTGTCTCTAAGCTGTGAAAGAGTGTCTTGCATTAAAATTTAACTTTAAACATCTTTAAATTCATCATTATCAGAAACAGAATCAGCTTTATTTCCAAGAAATTTGACTCCAGTACACTTTGCTCTCAATATAAAGAATATCTTTTTAAAGGTACATTATATATACAATTGACTTTACAATGGAATATAATGTGAGATCCAGTCAAGTATGAATGGCGAGGATGCTGTGGACGTCTGACGGCAGTGTTCCAAATCAAAGAAAAAGCCTGGGTTCGAGGCCAAGACGAGGACCGAAGCTCCCTCCTCGAAACCCCTCGTCGCCCAGGTTCAGGAAAACCATGACGAGGAACAGTCTCTGCTGAACCCTGGAAGGCCTTTAGACCAGTAGGATCAGAGCCTGAGGCAAACATTGCCGAGTACGCTCAGTGGCCATGCGCAGGGGACTGAGGTTCCTGTTAGTTGCCCGAGCACTCAGTGGCTTGGGTTAGGCGCTCTGCTAGGGCCCTGCAGTGGCTTGAGCAGTGGATGACGGCAGTCGCACCGCGACCCTCAGTGGCGCTTTGAGCACGAGATGACGGCGGTCAGCCGCGACCACCCGATGACTTGAGTCAGAACCGGGCATCGACGAGGACACCCTCGATGTCCATTGAGCCGAGCGCGTCGCCGGGACCCCGCATGACTTGAGCCGACGGCGTCCCGTCTCATGACAGACGGTCCTCTGCGGGCATGATGGGATGGAGGTTGAGACGACTTGAGTCGGGGCACAATGGCGGCTCCATGGAGAGCTGGCGTGGGTCTGCTCGGCAGCAGCCCAGAGCACTCGAGACTGGCATGGGTACTGCGCGGCTAGAGCAACGCAGAGGCCCTGGAGATCTTCGGTGGGCTGCTCACCCTGCGTGGACAAAGCAGACGCAGAGCCCCTGCAGACCTGGCCAGTCGGGCGCCTTATGCCAGACAGCAGTGTCTGGAGATCTAGGCATGGTTCGACTCACTGCAGCCCAAAAAGCAGAGCCCGAAGCAGCTGATACACTGGGCAATGGAATGCACTCCAATACAAGAAGCACCTACTGAATAACCTTAATGCGCTTGTCTGCGACTGCAGCAGTGCCTTGAAGAAATTGTACGTCGGACGATCTGCAGCTGCAGTCAGCCTTCGAGGAAGACTTGGAGAGGACTGGAGCGCGGTGCATGGGCACAGTAAACTGCCTTGTTGCTGTCCAGATAATGCCTCCTCCATCTGCCTGATGTTCTCCATCAGCTTCAGGAGAGGAAATCACAGGAGATGTGGGTCCCTCCTCAAGTTCTTTATCTGGCACATCGCATAAAACCTTAACCGTTCCTCCATCTAAAAGGGTTTTCTGGGGGGCCCTTTTTGACCGACAGAATCTTGGACTGGAGGTGTGAGAGGCCTTGGCCAGAGGTGCCAGCGAACCCTGGCAGGACAGTGCTGTGGCAGACGACAGACGTGGGATAACCCGCCCGCAGCCTTCATGACAAGGAGCCGGGCATAGGTGACTCAACCTCAACAACACCCGATTGCGGTAAGGTGCTCCGCGCCGGCGTTTCCTATGGCAGGAGGAAGGACCTCAGCTTCGCTGCCGGATCAGGTGCACACAACATACAGGATGAAGCACGGCACGCGCGCTGAGAACGGCCGCTGAACCCGCCTGACACTACCATCTGCTCGCTAGCCAGCAGTGGATTCGCGGGAGTGGCAGAACCTCCAGATCAGCGGCAGATATTCTTTCTGATGCTCTCGCCCTCCAATCTGCTGGCCTCCTCACCATAAAACGTTAATAAAGGACAGGGAGGCAAAAACAGACCTCATGGGCAGGCTGGCAAGACAGGCTTGGCATATCGAAGGATAATACATGATTAAAAAAATGGTTTCCGCGTACGAATGAACCGAGGAACAGATGTGCTATATGGCGCAAGCAACCCGGTTGCAAACGAGAGACTGAATGTAGATGCAGAGTGAACCGAAGGAGACGATATCGCATTGAGAAGACAGGATCAAGGCATGACATGACCGAACAACTGTGCGGACACATGGCGCCACAACAGAGAATCTTTGAATACCAACTTAAACACAACTAGTTACATCTCTTATGACTTAAAGCATAACAGATCAAAAAAACCTCAAACTCGACCAAAACATGAACTTAGAAGACAACAACTAAAGCATTTTCTATTGTGGTTACTTTTTGTTATCTCTAACAGTCGCGCGTTAGTAATCAGAATCTATGAGAGTAACAAACAGTCAGTTTTCTTATTCCTTTCTATTACACAGTTTCTCAAGATTTTTGATTTATAAAATCTTTATTGAAGTTGAATTATCTTTGATTGATCCTAAATAAATCCTAATCCTGGGACATATATAAAAACCTCGTGAATCTTCTATAAATTTGTTATCATGACAGATTAATTTTCGACAGATATTCAGATTGATTAGTTCATAACCTCAAAATCATTTATCATAGCCTACTCACATTTTACCATTTTTACCATTATATTAACTTATAATGTTCATCTTAAAACCCAACAGGGATTGTTGAGTGTACTGCATATTATGTTCTCAGCTTAAGCTTTGTTCCTAACAGGCTGTTCCAGATTCGGCATCGACACTCACAGTCACTTAGCTTAATTACTACCAAATCTGTCATTTTCTTCCGTGCTATACCCTTGTCAAGCACTGACTTGCATTCTTAGAAGGGCGTATCGACACACCACGTGTGTGATTTGAGGGCAGTGCCTGTGGCTATGTAGTGAAATTTACCAACCAAAAGGTACAACCTGCTAGACATCTGTGACGTGTGTGAGTGTAGAGGCACCAGTGCAGAACACAGCTGTCTTGTGTCTGTGTAAAAATATTTTCTTTTGCTCTATTCTACTTTCACCTAGCACTCGATATATTGCAATATATTGCCGCGGTACACGCGAGCCATATTTAAATGACCAAGGAAACTATTACATCACCACATACAATTTAAGAGAATCTAAGAATATTATACACCGAGATTAGTATATTGGAAAGAAACGTATACACAATGCATTTACAAATATACTCGGCAAACATAAAATTTTTCCTCAATATGAATTAAGAGTGGATAGTGTGAGTGTGAGAGACTGAGAAATACCTTCTAACCCGCCTGTGCCCATGACAAGCTTAGTAACGAGCTGATCGATGATATTTAACTGCTGCACGATAGAACTATAACTGCAGGCGTCTACTCACCTGAATGTGTCGCTAAGAAGATGATGCGCTATCTCTATCATCAAGCCAGATAAATAGGTGGTGAATGAAAGTCAAGGAGTACATTATATTCAGGTGTCCCACCGAAATACATTTCAAACAGGACTCGAGACAGCGACCGGAATGTCGCTCTGCCGCAGCGATTACATTATATATAATAGTACTAGATATATATTTGTGAGCTATATCACACGTATATTCACCCCCCATGCCAGGTATATTTATTGCTTATTATATATTATATATTATACTATAGATATATATGCATACCCCAGAGAATATATATATTATATATCATTACTATATATTCATTTAATTGTACTTCAACCTATATATATATATACGAGCATAAGTGTATACTATGTACCTATATATATCCATTTCCACACTCACACACACGCATACATCCCACGTGGTACACTCACGATATGATATATTATATCATATCCATATATGTATATATATTAGATACATAATGAATGTATTATATATATATACTATACTATATGATCATATAAATACATATAGTATCATATAGTTTTATTTTAGAGGCCCCCAGTTTGTTTATTGTGTGTTAAAATAGTCTTTTTTTGATGAAGGGTGTCGAGTACTGTTGCTTGTACCACACTTGTCGTGATCACAAGTGATAAAGTGCGTCCAAAACGGGTTTCCTTCGTAAGGTGGCTGGACTCCGTCTTAGAGATAGGGTGAGTAGTACCATCTTCCAGGGAAGCTCGAACTAGAGCTGCTGCTTCTCCGCATTTAAAGGAGTCAATTGAAGGTGCCTCTCTTTGTAAGTTTTCAGTGCACATCTCACTGGGAGGAGACTGAAAGTTCCCTTTAAAAGTAATATAATGTATTTGTTTCTTCTTGGAAAGGAGCTCCTTAAAGGACTGTTATTTCTTTCGCATCTTTACCTGATTATTGCTTATAAAACAGTTAAGAATAAGTTTTTGTAACGCATTACTGAACATATTGTTTTGTTTTTTGGATCGCAAAAGTCCTCCGGTACGTCTCTGTGATATTTTCTCTGGAACTGACCCAGGCTTCTGCATGTTGTGCCTTCCACCATTGCTGTTTAAGCATTAGAATAAATAGAGGATGCTTTAAACCAGTTTAACTAATGCTAGTGGCTCTGTAGTTTCTTGTATTCAGAATCCTGGATTACACCAAACGTCCCGATAGTCTCATGGGCCGTGTATCCACACTAACCTAAAATTATGTTGTCACCAGCGGATCCTGCATGCAGTACCTGTGTCCCAAATATGTGTTTTATTTCACTGGAAGATTCTGCTGTCCTGGACTGCCTTTGAGCTCCATCGTTCTCTAACTATAGACTTTTACATAACATGAAATCCCCGATCCTGACTCTGTGCAGCATTACCTGCTCCACAAACCTCCAAGTGTCATCGCCACTGTAAATAATTTTATGGATGCTGGGCTATTTTATCATGTTGCATACATGTTATTGGTTTGAATAACAAAACAAAAACGTGTTGTTTCTGTTTCCGAAAATTAGTTTTTGCACAATACATTGCTTTACATCACACAAAGAAGCCTGTCTCCTCGGAGTTGGTACTTCTGAAACAATCTTTCGCTAATTTTACTAGTATGTAAGTCGAGAAACAACAGGAAGGAATAGTGGGCATGCGGGAAATTGTCTTCAATATCAACGTTAGCCGTAATCTCCACATATCTACACATGCACAAAAAAGAGCTTTTAAAAATCTTGATTTCGGATAGCATTCCTGTTTTTCATACCAAATACATAATTTCATGAGAGGTCCAGAACAAACAAGTCTCACTTTTATAAAATATCAGTGTTAATTTAAACAGGACTTTAAAGTTGCTAAGAACAGAACCTTTTGACATGTTCAAAAAATTACAACCAGCCTTGCATAGATAGTGATCACACCTGAGTTGACTACAGCAAAAAGATGTTGCTAAAATCTACATATGCCGTGATACTGGACAATGGTGCTAGGAACCAATCCGTGGAGTCTACAAAGCAAGGTAGTCGGTGTCATGAATCGTGACATAGATTAAAGTTATATTTAAAACCATGACATTATGTGTGCACTATTCTAGAGTTGACGACAGTATTGAATAAAAAAAAATGTTATTCCGTTAGTCTTAGTGTTTTTTGAAGCTCAAGGATTTGACAATATATCACCTGTTTAATAGATTAGATTTACAATGGAAACAGTATATTGATTAAACCCTCCTATCTTTTTCTCATCAATATAAACTTGTGTCTACTCCCCAACATATTACACGGCTCACAAGCAGATAGTTTGTTCTCATCTAGACCTTTCTGTGCTTTTTCATTTGCATACCCTTCTGATTATCATTTACTTTGTGCACAGTAAATGTATTGCCTGACACAGCTGGCATCTATATCTTTGTGTGGTAGTTAATCTATACTGCTCAGTACTATATAGCGAATATACCGGTTCAGATCTCCTGTCCTCATCACGACTCGTAATATCTCTCCTATTTTCCTCATCCCATCAGTGGTCTTCGTATCTTACACTGGAAGCCCAGATCATCTGACGTGTTGTGTCTTGGAGTATAGGCCTGTTTGTACCCTCCGCACACATCTATCTTGCCACGCCCTCCCTACTTCTGTAGTGTCCCTGGGTGGTTTGTAACTTTGCGTTTTCACACCACCTGGGCAAAATGTTGCTAATGGACGACAATTGGTTCTTTTTGAAGAGCTCAGGGCACACCTGAATTTTTTTTCACTGCAACACCGGCGCCATGAGTAACTTCTAAGAGTCACTCCCCGTCCCTTGTCAACATAAATATACAAATATGATCTTTTACGGTTAGTATTCATCCACCCCCTGTCGTTGTCAAGAATCATACACGAGCCCTCCCAGATGATGAGTGGAGGATTGCTTTGACCACTGTATGCTGTTTGTACGGACACTTCCTTTGCCATTCCCACCCGAGCGGAGCTCACTTGTCTACCTAGTGCTTCTAGAGAGTGGTTGGCCTTCCACCATTGCTGTTTTAGCACTAAAATAAATAGAGGATGATTTAAACCAGTTTAACTAATGCAGTGCTCTGTTTCATTCAGAATCTGGAGTGGATAGTCTCATGGGCCTTGTTCCACACTAATAAATGTGCTTCACCAGCAGATCCTGCTGCAGTTGTCCCAAATATTTTTATTTCACTGGAAGATTCTGCTGTCCTGGACTGCTTTGAGCTCGTTCTTCCTAACAGACTTCCTAAATGAAATCCCCATCCTGCCTCTGGTCATTACTCCCACAAGCCTCCTCAAGGGTTTTCTTATATACCACGGTTGTGGCATCGCCACTGTAAATAATTTTATAGCCCCTGGGATATTTTAATCATGTTGCATACATGTTACTGGTCTGAGTAACAAAACAAAAACATAAACATAAACATAAAGAAAACATTAAGTTTTAGGCTGTTTTTCTGTTTCCAAATAATAGCTTTTGCACAATATGTTGCTTTACATCACACAAAGAAGCCTGTCTCCTCGGAGTTGGTACTTCTGAAACAATCTTTTGTTGATTGTGGCTCCTAGGTGCTGTTCCATTCCTTAAAGGGATTCATGCTGGCTTTACTTAAGTAAATCAGGCCTGTAAAATTGGCTGTGTCGAGGCTAGGGCTGGTGTAAACAGCACAGTTCTGGCTAAGCTAATGTCATAAGCAAAGAACAGAACCGTTAAATTTTTCATCTGCCTTGTGTTATATCTGTTTGGTCGCCCCATGGCTTAGTTCAAAATGCATTTTTCTTTGCATTATTTTCTACATCAGTGAGTCATAGTTTAAAGCCATATATGTACTTTCTTTTGATGTTATGAATTCAACATCTAAAAGTCCATGCAACTTTTTAGGAGGCATTTTGCTGTGATTTCACCAGAGCTTGGTAGTAAGCATGGCTGGCATTATAGGCCAGTTGCAACGTTACTTTACAGTTGTGGCCAAAGGTTAAGTTTTAATAACTTAATAGCTCTAGGTTTTCAGAGATGTTTTGAATTTTTTAGGTCATTGTGGAAAGTTGTTTATATTAAGATTTACAATAATTCAGTGCAAAATAAACATTATTACTAAAAGGTTTCCCTTTAACAAAAACAAACTTAGAATGCAAAAAGCGACAAACAGTTATTTAACTTACGCGGTCGCCCGTTGCCTCTACTTCAAATTCATGCAATCCTCAGCTAACTTCCCTTTAGCATGGTTATTTCATAAGCACAGGTGAAGCTGTGAAAAATTTCCAACTAGAATCCCTCTATCAATCAATCAATCAATCAGCCTGAAAGCTATAAAACATGAACAGATGTGCCTGAAATCATTGCCTTCATGTTTTGGAAGCGGTTCCCTCCAAGGAAACACGTCAAGACATCATGGCTTTGTATATCACATGTATGAAATCATGGTTAAGAATATTGCACCTAAAAAAATTATAGTACATAAAATTTATACCAAACTGCTTTCTTTATTGATTGTATTCTGAAAGGTGATATTTGTTGTGAAATGATGTTATATAAAAAGAATAAAATAAAAATTCGCGTATTTTGCTGTCCCGAAAAAGCTCACTCATTTTAAAGATTAATGTAGTTTGGTTTAATTCAGTTTTATTTATATAGCGCCAATTCACAACACATGTCGTCTCAAGGCACTTCACAAAAGTCAGGTACATACATTCCAATTAATCCTAATCATTGAACAGTGCAGTCAGATTCAGTTATTTATTCAAATTGGATAAAATGTTTTTCTATCTAAGTTAAACCCAGCAGATTGCATCCAGTCAGAGACTTGCAGCATTCCCTCCTCCAGGATGAGCATGTAGAGACAGTGGACAGTCACTGGCGTTGACTTTGCAGCAATCCCTTATACTGAGCATGCATGTAGCGACAGTGGAGAGGAAAAACTCCCTTTTAACAGGAAGAAACCTTCAGCAGAACCAGGCTCAGTGTGAGTGGCCATCTGCCACAGCCGACTGGGGGTTAGAGAGAACAGAGCAGAGACACAAAGAGAACAAAGAAGCACTGATCCAGGAGTCCTTTCTATGGGAAGGAAAAGTAAATTACTCTAGTTTCTGCATCAGTAACAAAAAAACACTCTTTTTGGTTTTCAAAAAATGATTGATAGTGTTAGCTTTAAGTGCAAACAATATTAGTTGAGTCCTAAAATCGGTCACTCAAAGATTTGTATCTCCTCAGAGTCAAAAGAGAGATTATTAGATTATTTGGTGAAGCTTTACTGGTTAAAAACAGACTCCTTTTTAACAAATTACAGTTTGGAAATAATGTCCAGTGAAGTAGAATAAAGTCAAACTTGATGGGAGGCAGTGCTATGCGGTGATCAATTCACACCTAGTTAACGGTTGTATTGGCAAATGAAAGGTTTGTTTTCATCAGGACCTGATAAAAAACATCAAAATGTTTAAATCAATATTTTTATGGTCTAAAATGACTTTCAGTGTTGTTTCATGATGTGTAACAATCACCTGGTGAGTAATTTATTTTAGTATTGTAAAAAAAATCTAATATGTGCATTTAAATGTGCAGTATATTCAATAAAGGTCAATTATTTCTGTACATAAATCTGTAGATGTCATGTATAAAAACAAATGAATAATTTAAAGACGTTTTGTATAAGGTCAAGAGTTTCCAGCAATATAAATGCTGCATAAATAATATAAATTACATGCACTGATTCCCTTTGAGCAAATTCTAAGAAACAGCTCCTTTTTAATGGGAAGAAACCTCCTGCAGAAACAGGCTCTAGCAGCAACCAGACTGGGTGATAAGGAAAGCAAAGCATAGGTGCTCCAAGCTGAATAAGAGAAAAAAATCCTTCATCATGTTAAACATTTCTTCTTCATTAAACTCCATACTTTGTGTTAAACTTTGTCCTTTCATCACTGTGCAAAACCAAGGACGAAAAAGAAATAAGAACAGGTCAGTCACAGCTTACTGTGCAGAAAAACTACATTTATTCTGCAGTTAAACCATCATTTCCATCAGTTTAATGCTTTTAGGACTATCCATCAGGATCGCTTTATTGGGGGCTTTTTTTATTTATCTATTACCTGCTGAATTACAGAAATTCCTTATAAATGTGGAGTGGTCTCTCTTCCATGCCCTGCATGCTGGGTTAATATTTAGCTGAAAGCAAAAAGAAAGAGAACATTTCCCTGCTGACATGTCTTTATTTTTTGCTCATAAAGAAAAGTAATGTGTTTAGAAAAGTCTGCCAGGGTCAGATAAACCTTCTACCAAATTGATTTTATATAATTTAGGCTTCTATTTTACCACACACACACAGCGCCTTGCAAAATTGTTCATACCACATAAATGTTTTTAATTTTTGTCACAAACGTCCGTGTGTTTAGTAGAATTATATATGACAAACCAATGCAAAATGGCTTTTCAATACATAGTTTTTGAAAACTTTTACACTTTATATGGTCAAATGTGGCGGACAACTAACACCACATCACCCAGGATGTCATCTCTTTAGGAATTTGTTTGACCCACATGCAAACTCACTCAGGAGACCAGAAAAGGTTCAAAGGTTTATTTAGTCAGTATTTCAAATAACACCGGAAACGCGTTAGGAATTGCTCAGGCTGGTTTTCAGACTTCTCGGGTTCTCTAAAGAGATAAGCTCTGGTTAGTTCTGGCCAACAGGAAATAAATCCACAAAGTCCAAAGAGTCTTGCTTACTGGGATCACAGGCAGAAATACACCGGGGAATCATACCACAGGGCTTGGGAGTCAGGTAATCCACAATGCTTGTCCAACAAAAATGGTCCAACAGCAGGTCTGAGTCCACACAGAGGTAGGAGCTTGGGAGGTTTAGGAACCAAACCACAGTCTAGTGGTGAATAATCCAAAGTTCACAAACTGTAGTAAGAGGTACTGGATGTCCGAGTCCAGGTAGAGAGGAAACCACTCACATCTCACAGGTACTAGCATGAAGCAGAAAAACAAACAAGGTTAGTACAGGCTCAGGTCAGACTGGCAAAGTTTCACTGGCTTGGTGATTACCACATGGGCAAAAACACTCAGGCAACGAAGGACTGGTGGGTGGCTCCTAAATACTCCTCCCAGGTTTACACAATCAGCCAAGGATCAGGAACACCTGTAGCAGAGTCAGCAGTGGCTCCAGGAGGACCTCTGGTGGACAAGCACAGTAATAATACTCCAAAGTCCCAACAGTACCCCAACTGCACCCCCCCGCCCCTCAACGACCGCTTCCAGGCGGTCCAGACGAGGTCAAAGGACGAGAAGCCAGGAAATCTGTGATCAGGAAAGGATCACAGATGTAAGATCAGGGAACCCAGGTGCGGTCCTCAGGACCGTAACCTACCCAATCCACCAAGAATTGCCACCCGTGACCCCGCCGCCAGGAATCCACAATCCGGTGGACGGGGTAGACAGGGTGACCCCAAATGTCCTGGGCGGGTGGAGGGGGCTCGGCTGGAGGGCAGAGGTCACTGGTCTGGTCAGGCTTGACCGACCTTCCATGTCTCTGAGAGACATGGAAGGTCGGGTGAATGCGTAAAGAGGCGGGTAGACGGAGACGAACAGCAGAGGGATTGATAATAGAGTCGATAACATAGGGTCCGATAAAACGTGGAGCCAGTTTCTTGGACAAGGACTTTAAAGGTACATCACGGGCAGACAGCCATACCTTTTGGCCAGTGGTGTACTCAGATGCCGGTATCCTATGTCGGTTGGCAAAACGACGATTCTGCTCCATAGTGCGCTGTAGAGCCGCCACAGCATTAGTCCACATTTTCCTACAGCGACGTATATGGTGTTGGACAGAGGTGACAGAGATCTCCCCCTCATCAGCAGGAAACTATGGAGGCTGATAACCCAGAGAAGCTTCGAATGGGGACAGTCCTGTGGCAGTAGTAACACGAGCGTTGTGAGCATATTCAACCCACGGCAAATACTCACTCCAGCTGGAGGGGCTGGTAGTAGTTAGACATCTGAGCATGGATTCCAGCTCCTGGTTCATCCTCTCGTTTTGACCATTGGTTTGTGGATGATAACCTGAGGAGAGAGCGACTTTGGCATTTAAAGCTAAACAGAACTGCTTCCATACCTGTGAGGTGAACTGCGGACCTCGGTCTGATAAGATCTCTTGTGGGATGCCATGGAGACGGAACACATGTCGGACTAGCAACTGGGCAATCTGGAAAGCGGAAGGGAGTTTCCTCAAAGCAACCAGATGACATGACTTGGAGAATTGGTCTATCACTGTCAGGATGGTGGTCATACCACGTGAGGGTGGTAACCTGGTAACAGTGCAGGCCCCCACAAAGCCCTTGACGTCATTATGTAAAGAGGGCCACCAGAACCAACGAGAGATCAGGGCGATGGTGCGGGAGGAACCAGGATGTGCAGAGAACTTAGAGTTGTGAAACCATTGTATCAAACGGGGACGGACAGATAGAGGAACAAAAGTCTTGTTCGGGGGACAGTTGCTAGGACCTGGGTCAGTAAGTAATGCTTGGGTGACCAACTTTTCGATCACCCAAGTGACGGAGCCGATTTTACAGCTAGGTGGAAGAATGGTAACAGGACCCTCACTGGACACATCAGGTGAAAGCTGTCGGGACAGAGCGTCAGGCTAAACATTCTTAGTCTCAGGCCGGTAAGAGATGGTGAGGTTGAACCGAGAGAAGAATAGGGACCAACGGGACTGTCGTGGGTTCAGTCTCTTAGCAGATTGAAGATAGGAGTGGTTCTTGTGATCCGTCCAGACCAGCACCGGGTGTTCCGTGCCCTCCAGCCAGTGATGCCACTCCTCCAGGGTGAGCTTGATGGCTAGGAGTTCACGATCCCCCACATCATAGTTTCTCTTGGTAGAAGACAGTCTGCGGGAATTGTAAGCACAAGGGTGGAGTTTGTTATCTTCACAAGAGCATTGTGATAGCACTGCACCTACCCCATATTCAGAGGCATCAACCTCCAGGACAAACTGTTTGGATGGGTCAGGCCGAAGAAGGATGGGTGCTTTGGCAAACCTCTCTTTCAAAGCTATAAAGGCGGAGTTAGCGTCGGGCGTCCAGGAGAAGGCTACTTTGGTTGAGGTGAGGCTAGTGAGAGGGGCAGCAGTGCGGCTGAAGTCCTTAATGAAACGTTGATACAAGTTGGGAAAACCCAGAAACTGTTGAAGCTGTTTCCTGGAGTCCAGCACGGGCCATTCTAACACAGCTTTTATTTTGGCGGGGTCAGAACATAACTGACCACTTTTTAGAATGAACCCCAGAAAGGATACAGTGTATCTGTGGAATTCACACTTCTCGGCTTTAACAAACATTCTGTTCTCAAGTAGTCGTTGTAGTACTTGGCGAACATGCTCCCGGTGCTCAGTCAGATTCCTGAAATATATGAGGATGTTAACAAGGTAAAGACGAAAATGTTCAAAAAGTCTTGAAGGACATCATTTACCAGGGCTTGAAACACAGCTGGTGCGTTCCATAACGCGAAAGACATCACTAAGTATTTGAAGTGTCTCAAGGGGGTTTTAAAAGCAGTTTTCCACTCATCACCTAGTCTAATGCACACTAAATTGTAGGCATTGCATAGATCAAGCTTGGAAAAAACTGTTGCTCCATGAACAGGCTCAAACGCTGCAGACAAGAGTGGAAGAGGGTATTAGTTTTTTACTGTGATGGCATTTAACTCCCTGTAGTCGATACACGGCCGTAAGGAACCGTCTTTCATGCTCACAAAAAAGAATCCTGCTCTGAGTGGCGATGAAGAGTGACGTATGAGACCTGCGGCCAGGGACTTAGTAATGTAATCCTCTAAAGCTCGGCGTGCTGGGCGAGAAAGAGGATATAACCTACTAGAGGGTAACAGAGCCCCCGGAAGCAGGTCGATGGCACTGTCATAGGGACAGTGTGGAGGAAGGGACAGAGCCTGCTGTTTGCTAAATACTCGGCACAGATCATGATACTCAGCTGGCACTTCAGTTAGTTCACTGGGGTCCGCCTCTTCAGAAGATGCTGGTGCGGTGGTTGGGAGAACAGTGGATTGCAAACAAGTGGAATGACAGTAAGGACACCAGGATTGAATGCTAGATTTAGCCCAATCTAAGTGAGGATTATGTAGCCTCAGCCAGCTAAAACCCAGAACTATTTAGGAGTGTGAGATGGGGAAGACATAAAAAGAAATTGTCTCCCGATGGTTACCTGAGAGTACTAGCAGCAGTGGTCTGGTTCGATGGGTAATACGGGGCAACTCCTTCCCATCTAGTGCCGTGGCTCTTAAGGGAGTTGAAAGCTCTTCGGTTTCAATTCCCAACTGCTCCACCAAAGTACTATCTATGAGATCTCTTTCACAACCGGAGTCAACAAGTGCAGAAAGATCATGTGAGGCGTTGTGCACTTAAGTCTTGGCTGGAAGAACTAAACGGGGATATGGGGGCGATGTGATTTGGTCCGTCAGACTCCCGGTTTGTACTGAAGGACCCGATCTTTTGGCCGAACTGGACAAGAGGCCAAAAAATGTTCAGGAGAACCACAATACAGACAGAGGTTAGTAGCTCGTCTCCTCTGTTTCTCTTCAGGAGAAAGATGGGCACGCCCCATCTGCATGGGCTCAACTTCAGAGGATGGACTAGGGAGAGATTGGAGTTGTGCAGGTCTGAAAGCTGAGTGGTTTACACCCCTCCCAGCAGCTGAATTATCAACACGAGACCTCCTTTTCTCTCTAAGACGATTGTCAATTCTTGTAGCCAAAGCTATGAAGTCATTGAGCGCCTCAGGTTCATCTAGGGTGGCTAATTCATCCTTTAAAGATTCGTTTAAGGCTTGAAAAAATGCAGACTTTAGGGCGCTAGGGTTCCAGCAGGATATATGAGTGCGAAACTCAATGGTAAACTCAGAAACTGATCTATGACTCTGTTTTAAGTTCAGGAGACAATGGGATAAGCCCATACGATCAGGGTTTATGGAAAAAGTTAGGCGGAATTCATCAATAAATTCTTTATAGGTGCAACCAAAACAGGATGGGTTCCGAAACCTTGCTTCATTCCATTTTAACGCCTTTCCGGTTAATAAACCAAAAATTAACGAAATCCTTGCATCATCTATGGGAAAGGAGTGGGGAGAACAATTAAACACCAAAAAACATTGCAATAGAAAACCTCCACAATCCACCTCACTGGAGAATTTCTCCGGGATTGGGGAAGTGACGTCACGTAAGGCCATGGGGGTAGGTGCCGGAGAGGCTATAGCGCCACCAGACGGCGTGGAGGTTAGATCAGTACTAGACTGCAGACTGTGTAGGAGGCTCTGCATTTGTCCAGCCATTTGTTCCAGACACTGGTTGGTAACAGCTAGCTGGTCGTGTAAGGATCTGCGTTTGGAGTCATGTGACTGGATTAACTGATGCTGGTCAGCTAGTTGTTTCCTGAGTGGGTCTGCTGGGCCATCTCTTTAGGAATTTGTTTGACCCACATGCAAACTCACTCAGGAGACCAGAAAAGGTTCAAAGGTTTATTTACAGTCAGTATTTCAAATAACACCGGAAACACGTTAGGAATTGCTCCGGCTGGTTTTCAGACTTCTCGGGTTCTCTAAAGAGATAAGCTCTAGTTAGTTCTGGCCAACAGGAAATAAATCCACAAAGTCCAAAGAGTCTTGCTTACTGGGATCACAGGCAGAAATACACCGGGGAATCATACCACAGGGCTTGGGAGTCAGGTAATCCACAATGCTTGTCCAACAAAAATGGTCCAACAGCAGGTCTGAGTCCACACAGAGGTAGGAGCTTGGGAGGTTTAGGAACCAAACCACGGTCTAGTGGTGAATAATCCAAAGTTCACAAACTGTAGTAAGAGGTACTGGATGTCCGAGTCCAGGTAGAGAGGAAACCGCCCACACCTCACAGGTACTAGCATGAAGCAGAAAAACAAACAAGGTTAGTACAGGCTCAGGTCAGACTGGCAAAGTTTCACTGGCTTGGTGATTACCACATGGGCAAAAACACTCAGGCAACGAAGGACTGGTGGCTGGCTCCTAAATACTCCTCCCAGGTATACACAATCAGCCAAGGATCAGGAACACCTGTAGCAGGAGGACCTTTGGTGGACAAAAACAGTAAAAATACTCCCAAGTCCCAACAGAGGACACACTTTCCTCATCTTGATACACAGTAGTGGCAGCATCATGGTGTGGGAAGGGCTTTCTTCAAAAGAGTCAGGGAAAGCTGGTCATCGTTGATTGGATGACGATTGAAGTGGAATACAGGTCAATCCTGGGAACTGCTGAAGGCTGCAAAAAATGTGAAACTGAAGTAGAGCTTTACCTACAACCCTAAACACACAGCCAAAGGTACAATGGAATGGTTTAGATCAAAGCATATTCATCTATTAGGATGGCCCAGTCAAAAGCTGCTTTTTCATTTGCGAAAAAACTCCTATGTTCAATAAAACTTTTTTGTGATAGGATGAGGCGTTTTTTTTTGGCCAAAATTGGTGTATTTCGTAAAACTGCAATGGAAACACTTTTTACGCATCACACGAGTCACGTGAACAACAACCAGTTGTTACTACTGGTGAAAAAGATGAAGAAGATGACAGAAAATAGTAGGAGGACTATGAAATGTATTCACGTGTGATTCTAATTGCATTTTCTTATTATATGGAAACACCGCAATTGCGAAATTGTGTTTTTTCGACATTAGCAGTATATCGAAAGACAGATATAGGTTTTGCGCACATTTGTAATGGAAACGCAGCTAAACTAAATTAGGTATCTGTGGCAAGACTTGAAAATTTATGTTCATAGAAGCTGGAGCTATTTTGCAAAGAAGAATGGGCAAATATTTTGCCTCTAGACTTTAGGGCAGGAAATAGTTATCCTAACAAGTGTTGACTGAAGAATATTTAACACACTTTTTAGATTTTGGATTTGAAAGCAATTATACACTATTTTTTGTTTGTCTATCACATAGATTCCCAATAAAAGCATTGAAACTTCTGTTGGTAGAGTGACCAAGTATGAAAACGTACAGGCTGCGGAGGCTTTAGCTTAGGTTGCATTTATACGCATCTTATTTAAAAAAGATGCTTCATATTAAGCCGAGAACATTCACTCCCTGTTTAATGTGCTTAGTTACGACTTTGTTTGTTGTCCCTTTAGATCTTAATAATCCTCCTCTTTAATGTCTCAGAGCAGCAGCTGTATACTGGGATGATAATGATAGTGATGTCTCTGATTATAATGATTTTGATGATGATAGGAAGGATCAGTATGACGGGAAGTAGTAAAAGTTCCCCTGAAGACTGGAAATGTGTTTTTACTACTGTTGTAGTAAATGCAGGATGATCACAGCAGCACTGAGATCATTTTCTACAATTTGAGTTTGATTATGAAGCATTTTATTTACACATTATGAAAATATAATAGTGAAGAGCAAACATAGGTGCTCAAAAATAATATCTATATCAATAATGTTAACATCTGCTGAATAATTGAAGTCTCTCTTCCCTGAAAAACAAAGCTGTTTACTGATATGTTTGGCAAATATTTATCCAGCATTACCCTGTAGAATAACACTCAGCGTTGTTTTTGAGCAAATTTTCTGTATGTGTTTAGTAACTTAACTAAGATAAAAAAAATAAAAGTTTGAAAGCGTTAGTGCAGATGAACAAGTCATTTGCTCGTATTGAGCCTAAATGTTCTCGAAAACAGATGAAAAATGACTTCATGTATTAATAGGGATTCACCAGAGATGGTGTCAGAAAAGAAGTATGGTCTTGCTAACAATTGGGTTTTGTTCCCCTCAAACAAAGGTGCCACACAAAAAGTTCTGCTTGACACTTTTTCAAGCTTCTGCTGAGAGCCTTGGTGTAATTGGAGAGTGAACAAAGGGAAGCGTCCTCCAGAGAAAAAAAATTCTTCGTAGGTACAGTACCATCTACTAACTTTTAGATTGTCAAACAAGCCAATTATTACAAAAGGTTAAAATCCAATCAATCATAGTTAGGAGACCATTTGAGCGAGTAGGAGGGCCTCAGGGATTAGGGACAATCATCAGTCATCTCCCAAGTACCTAATACTACACTGATGGTTAGACCGCTTTTATTATACTGTGGTCGCAGGTAGAACAGTACGTTTAAATTGTTTTAATGACAGGAATTTAAGACTAGAGATGCTCCAATCCACTTTTTTAGGCTTTAATTTCATCCCAATATCAGAATTTAAATACCAGAAAATAGATATTTTCCAATCCAGAACACTTTTACCTAAATGTTTAGTGTTGTTTTCTGCCACACTGTTCTATAGGCTAATATGAAGTACTGTTAGTAATTCTGCCACAACTTCTGTCCACATTATCAACTGTATTTCTACTAAAAAGACAGATAATTTTATAAGAAGCATCAGAATAATCTTTTTATGCCTTTTTTCATATTCTTTTACAGCGGCAGAGCTGTTAAATCTGCACTACAGAAAATAGGCAGTGGGACAATGGAATTCAGAAAGTAAGAGTGGTTACTACAATCGCATCGGTGCCTTTAAAACAGTTTTCCTCACAACTTCCTCTTACTGAAAGTTGAGGTATTCTTTAAAGGAATAGGATGGAGCACTTAGTCATTGCACATTGTTTATTACTACTGTACAGCCATATAAACCAAACTACCCCTCATGGCCTTTATATAACTCTGGTCTTAAGAGGGTTAAAAAGGCTGCTGCTGTCAACTGTGTAGCTCTTTCAGGGGAAAAAGGATGATAAAATGATCAGAAAAGCCATTATGTTCAGCGAGAAAGCTACTTGGTGGTGATGGTGTAATTTAAACAAGCCTTTTCATTATGAATAATCATACATTTTTCACGAGTAAGGGTAACATTATGACATCAGAGATTAAAATCAGTAACATTAAACAGCTAAATATAGTAGGAGTTTGCTATTTTAGTGGAATAAAGTGAGGAACATACTTTAGAGAACCCTGGTTTTACTATTTCTAGATATGTGTCTGAGTAAAACCTGTATTTTTATTTATTGTAAACAGCTCTTATAAAAACATTATCATTTTGAGAATTTATTTGCTGAAAATGAAGAAATGGTCATCAACAACAACAAAAAACTCAGATAAAACAAGTTCATGTTCACTTTAAAAAAAACATAATGTTGGAGAATGGCTATGGCTCAATCTGAAAAGTCGTCAACTGGCAAATCGAGTTCAATTGTAGCCTAAACCTCCCTAAAAGTAACAACAAACACACATATGTCCTATCTAACTAGAGTTGAAAGCCTTTGAAAATAAATGTGTTTTAAGCTGAGAATTAAATCGATCAGCTGTTAAAACATACTGTTTTGTTTGCCCTCTCCCTAAATTCATTAAAAAATGAAAACTTTAATATCTCTGAAGAAGGCATCGCTGAGCAGTAGAGGCTCTTCCTCACTGACAGTAAGCTACCCTAACATAAGCCACTTATAAATTTATAATCAGGCAAATCTGACAAATACATGTATTTGTAAACATACAACATCTGTTTATATATAGTTTGTTAGAGTGCTATCTAATATTTTCTTGTAGCTCAGTGTGCAACATTTTGGCTGTAACCTTAAATATTCAGAGTAAAATCAGACAAAATGAGACCTGTAGCAACACAGGACCATGGTGTCTGGATTGGGGTCCTCTGTCCAATGTCTGATAAAAGAATGGCGTCAGTGTCTCCAGTCTGATGCTGAAACTGGATCAGATTGTTCCCTTTACTGCTTTTCAGTTTCTTATCTACTGTACAGTGGTGAGCACGTCCTTTAAATCACCATAAATTTCTTACGAATGTGCTCTAAAAAAGGTAAGCTGTTCTTGGTCATCTTGGGTACCTGCTTTCCAGGTTTCTGAAGATCTTTTTAGGTTTTTCTTTAAACTTTACCTAATCTTTTGTCCAGCCTTTGTACCTGCTTATGACAGCATACATTACAAAAAAGACCTCAAAAACTGTGTCCTACATAAATGAAAATGATGTTATTTAGACATAGGAATAAACCCAAGAAAGACTTAACAAGCGACCTTAGAGATGCATTGTTCTTCAGTTGATCTTCTACAGCATGGAAAGTTTTCAGCCAATAGGTCTTTGAGGATCTCAATGTTGATGTTAAAATACAGTTGTTTTGTTCAGCAAACTGTGATATCTTTTTATACTTTTTAATAATCAGGTAAAGAAAAGTCTTGCTACTTGAAACCAAAACAAAAAAAAATCAAACACAAATGAGGGATGACTCAAGACTCCTTTCTTCTACTAAATTAGCTCAGTTTTGTCCAGTGTGTTGTTATAAACGCTTTTATAATGTTTTATTACAGTATTGTGAAAAAGTATGTCCCCCCTCATAGATGTCTTTACTTTTTATTTTTCTATCACAATTAAATGTCGCATAACATTGAACAAATGTTCTTGCTATACAAAGAGAACTAACTAAACACAAAAAGCAATTTTCATATCATGATTTAGTTTATTCGGAGACAGCAGCTATATAAACTTATTTTTTTCTTTTTTCCACTTGTCTTTCTGGGCTTGACAGTAAAAAAAAAAAAACAGACTTGGATAAATAAACCAAGATTTATTTTCTACTCTGTTGACTAAGATAAAAAAAAACTGTTTATTTTTTTTATGAGTTTTTATTCAACTGTTGTCACCAAAATAAAAACACATTAACAAATAAACATTTATAAATCATCATCATCAAACAAGGGTTCATATTAAAATTTTGTCTGGTGATTAATCATACCCCTTTCTGATTTATTGTGACTGGTTATGATAAGCATGTACTGATAGCAAGTTTAAGGCCATCTGCAAGATACAGTCATGGTCCTAAGAAAGAGCAGTCATGGTGGGTAACAGTCATTTGTCCTTCAGATATCTTTGATCAATGCTGTAATTAATTCTAAATGTCACATGAATATACAATCTTGGTAGGGTAACAACACGACATGGCCAACAAATACACCCTTTATGTGCTATTGCTGTATTTTATTTTACTTTACAACAATCTCATTTAGAAAAGGACACATTGGTTCGTGAAAACCAGCCCTTTGACTATCGATTTGAACACTACAGCTGTTGGTGAAGTCTGGTGGTTTTATTCCAGTACCTCTAGTGGCAGAGCCAAGTATTACAAGAACAAACACTTAGAAAATATCTTTTTCTCACTTGTCTCAGGGCAGAAAAGAAAAAAACAACTTAGAAATATTTGAATCTAGATGGTTTTTTTCTGACTTGCCTTTCAGGGCTTTCGTAAAAGTCTGTCTGTCCTCACCAAAATCTCAGAACTGAAGACGATCTCTGGAAGAGGTTAAAATGTTTTTTCCAAGTCCAGTTACTTTTTATTTAGTTTTTTTTCTACTTCTTTCTGAGGTATTTTAGTCTACTTCCTGTTTTGTCATATAGTTTCTATTTAAGGATTTCTTGATTCTGCAGGTCTGACACTTATTGGGCCTGGGTGTGACCCATGAAAGTGAATCCTCCTTCCCAAAAAATAAGTTTAATCACAGTTAATTCATGATTAAACAAGGGTTGCAATTGCTTTTTCAAACAGCACTAGGTTGGTTTGGATAGTTTTTCTCCCTTACCAAATAAAACAATCATAATTTGGTAAACTGCTTTTTTCATTCTAGCCCATATTTTTCTGACATGGTTATTTGCATAATGATTTGAAACATTTAAACGTGACAAAAAAGCAACAACTGTAAAAATCTGAAGGGGGCAAACACAAAAACTGGTAGGTTGTAACAGCAATAAAAAGCTCTAATTTCTACTAAATTAGCATAGTTTTGCACAGTACGTAGCTGCACACACTTATATAATATTTACCTTCATGTTTGTGCGAATCAACTGTTTAACCTCTTCACATAATAGGAAAACAGCTATTTGTGTAACTATGCAAATAGATGTTTTACAGTGTTTCTCAGCCTCTTATGTGGACATGCAACCATATGTACAAAGAGAAGCAGCGCATGCCTTGAGGCGTCCACGGTCCATATGCGTCATGTTTTCTGTTGGGAGAGGGGCACAGAGAGAAGCAGAGGAGAAGGTGTGCGTGGGAAACAGACAAGGAAAAGGTGGAGAGAAGGGAGGTTTGAGTGAAGCTTGTGTCAGAGGCATGCCGTGTATGTGTCAGTTCCACTCCCCTTCCTCCATGGTAAGACGTTTCTCTCCACCTCAGAGGGAAAACAAGCCGACTGGCCCTGACACATGGAGAAAACCAGAGTTGAGGAGCAGACAGAAATAAAAGCAGAGGAGAAGGTAGCAAAACAAAAGCAGACGAACACATTTGTTAACATAGCGCTACATACAGCTGTGATGGCCAATTATATGCCTTGGAAAGCCTAGTTCTGTATGTGCAGCATTTCCGTTCGAGCAAACAACACAGCCTTTCCTCACAATTTGTTCTTGAGTCCCCCGTGACATTTTATTTAGCCTGCAGCCTCCAGTGCAGTGAGGAATATCATGTGAACATTCCTACTAGGTGAAGTATCTCTGTTACTCGTTCAGGACTAGAAATCCTGTTCAGGATCTTACGGAAATATCCTTCCTATAGGAATCATTTTGGATGTCTGGCCTTTTTCCATCACTTTGCAGAGCATGATCTCACTGATTAGATACATTCAAGCTGAGATAAACCAGTTAGTGAAAAATAATAAGTCATTGTCTCTAATTTGGTGGAAGCAAAGTATGCGTCTGCTCTGTTTTGGGTTCATTTTCTACTTTTCAAACCGTGCAATCAGTTAATCGTCTTTTCACTGCAAATCTTTGGACAACTCCAATTATTGCATAACAAACACACCTAAATGTGTCAGTTGAGCCGCTGCAGCCGCTGGAGACGCTGTCTTGTCAAATATAATTAATAAGTTAAAGTCTTTCATGTTGTTTTAGGGACATTTCATGTGCAGCAATTGTGGCAGTTTGAGTGTTTATGGGGGAGACTTGCTCCTATTTTTGGATTGTGGTTTGGGGAATACAGCTTATACCTCAACTGTAGTTCTTTTCATTTTGCTACCTTCATGGCAAATAGGCAGCAATAAGAAGAGGCATATACTACATACACACAGTGTAGAATACCAATCCCCTGCAGAAGAAATTGTTGTTTGTAGCAAGGTGAAAGTTGACATATTCAAGACAGAGATGCACCAAACAGGCTTCCTGGCCGATGCCAGTGTGCATTTTTATTTTTCTGATCTTCCTATTTCCATTTTGAACAATTAAATATTGTTTTTTAAGGACTTAAACACAAAAAGAAATAACATTTGCTGCAAGTCCTTTGATAGAGGTAGGAGTGTTGAATATAGCAGAAAACAAAGGAATTACAAGATTACACCTATTTCATCAAAGAATATATTTCCCTCCAACACAATTTACCTAGCAAAAACATTTTAAAATAAAACTGACAGGTGTTTGTTTCCTGTTATATTCAAATAATAAATAGTGCTAAATGTTTACTCTTAGTTGCTGCATTTATATCTAGAGATGTGCCCAAAAAGAAAATAGTTGGGAGAGAAAACATTGTGAAGCTAACAGAAGATCAATCAAAATCAATTGCAGCCATTATTCAAACATTAACAAGAGCATGTTCAAACATTTGGAAAGTCCCAAAGAAGAAAGAAACCACTATGATACCCAATGATTTACAAGAGGAACACATCAAACAGAAACATTGGGAGAGTTTTAAAGAAAAACACTGAAATACTTATGGGGACATTAACAACGACCTCAAGAGTGCTGGAGCAGAGGTATCACAATCTGTTTGCAAAACAATATATTTAAAAACAAATAGGTTACACCAGATGAAAACCACTAAATAGCAAAAAAAAAAAAAAAAAAAAACACAGAAATACCAGACTGGAATTTGCTAAAAGGCAGAGACTAGCCTAGAAATTATGGACTGATTAGACAAAGGTTAACCTTGAAAATGATTTAAAGGCTACAGTTCAGAGGAAGGAAATATCCCCAAACATACAAGATCATCTGGGAAACACGGTGGAGCTAATGTTATGGCTTCGGTTTGTATTTAATTTTCTGGAATGGACTCCTTAATCTATATTGATAATGTAACACATGATGGAACCAAAATGCCAATTTAAAGAAAATGGACTAAATTTAAATAGCACTTTTCTAGTCAGACAGACTACTCAGCTCACATTGCATAAGAGCCACTTTCTCCCAGGCTCACCCACAGTTGTGCAAACTTTTAAGCATCAATATACAGACTGGTAGGCAACTTAGTGTTAAGAGCCTTGCCTAGATGAAAATTAACATGCAGTAGGGAAGAAGGCCAAAGTTAAACACAACTTTCTGAATGGCAAGAAAAAACAACTCTTTCCACAGTTTCCCAGATTTAGTCCGAGTAAGATGCAACCAAACTGATTGGGACAGCCTTCACCACTCAGCAAATATTTAACCCAAAACACTTTGCCAAAAACAGCAAGAGATTTAATTAAGGGGGAAGAAGCCGAGGGTTTTTAACTAGGCTAGTCAATCTCCAGATGAAAGCCCACAGAGAGTTCGTTATACCCTCTAAAGAGGAGACTGAAGGGACAAACCTTCCAAAACACACAACAACTGAAGAATAAGGTGAAGATAGCCCGAAAAGGACCACAAAAGGGGAAGAGGTTTAATAATGTCAGTAGGTTACAGGATTGATCCAGTTATTGCAATGTTTGTAACTACATATTAGGTCTTGTTCACACTTTGCTACTTTAAGTCCACCAGTTCCAGTACTCTTGCTGACCTAAACACCCAGTGTGCCGTTAGCAATAATGCTATCCTTTGAGTTTTGTATCAGACCCAGATGTAAATACCTGGAATCTTGAACCGTTGTCTCATGTTTATATTTTGATATTTCCAGCCTCCAGCAAAAATAAAGGAATTGGCCTAAATTTTCCAATGTGTTTGGAGGGAAATGTACACTATATTGCCAAAAGTATTTGGTCACCCATTCAAATAATTGAACTCAAGGGTTCCAAACCCATGGCCCCAGGTGTATAAAATCAAGCACCTAGGCATGCAGACTGTTTCTACAAACACTTGTGAAAGAATGAGTCGCTCTCAGGAGCTCAGTGAATTCCAGCAAGGTACTGTGATAGGACGCCACCTGTGCAATTAGTCCAGTCGTGAAATTTCCTTGCTCCTAAACATTCCACCATTAACTGTCAGTGGTATTATAAGACAGGGGAAACAATGGAACTTTATGAAAGCACCAAATGCAATGCAGAGCGTCGTATGCAGTAGTGTGAAGCACCCCGCCACTGTGCAGTGGAGGCGCGTTCTTTAGGGTGACGAATCGTGCTTCTCCATCTGGCAATCTGATGGATGAGTCTGGGTTTGGCGGTTGCCAGGAGAACGGTACATGTCTGACTGTATTGTGCATAGTGTAAAGTTTGGTGAAGGCGGGATTATTCTGTGGAGTTGTTTTTCAGGACCTTGCCCCTTAGTTCCAGTGAAAGGAAGGATGAATGCTTCAGCTTACCAAGAGATTTTGGACAATTCCATGCTCTCAACTTTGTAAGAACAATTTGCAGATGACCCCTTCCTCTTCCAACAGGACTGTGCACCAGTGGACAAAGAAAAGTCTATAAAGACATGGATGAGAGAGTTAGGTGTGGATAAGCCCGACTGGCCTGCGCAGAGTACTTACCCATAAATTAGAGCGGAGACTGAGAGCCAGGCCTTCTCGTGCTACTTCTGTGCTTCTGGAAAAATGTTCAAAGATTCCCATAAACACGCTCCTAAACCTCGTAGACATCCTTCCCAGAAAAGATGAAGCTGTTATAGCAATTCATTGGGTCGACCAACATCATATTAAACCCTATGGATTAAGAATGGGATGTCACTTAAGTTCATATGTGAGTCAAGGCAGGTAGGCAAATATCTTGGGGCAATATAGTGTATGCCCCTGACCTATATCTCATCTTTATTAAACTCCCCAAAATAAGACCATCAAAGTACATGCCATGGGTGGGTGCATTTTAAACCAAAAATGGTGGAAATTCTTAGTTTTGATGCATTTAATCAAGAAGCGAAGCTATGAAGTAGAAAAAAAGACTGGCTCTAGCTCCCCCTTTCTAATCACAGATGGTGCTGTCCCTCTGGCTTCATCAGCCTGTGACCTCTTGTATGCAGTTGAGCTTTTTAATGTGTGAAGTGTGAAGCATCTGGGAAAAGGGTTAGCACCTCTAAATCAGAGGTTGTGGTTCTTTAACAGACAAGGTGGCTGGCTTTCTTCAGATAAGAGCAGAGTATCTGTATAAGATGGAGGAGCTAAAATACCTGTGGGCCATTGTCACGTATGGGTGAAAGAGGGGCCAGGAGGTTGACAGAAGTGCTGTGTTCTTTTTGGTATTTTACAGAAGCAAAGCCAGAAGGTGGTGATAAAGACACAGATGATTTATAAGAGTGCATCAGAGAGTGCAGGCTTCACACATCTGTTGTCCAGAAAAATGAACTTTTGTACACACATTTTAGACATAGAGCTGTGTAACGATTTGTTTGCCATGCCAGTTCCAGGAAAATGCAGTTTACTTGTCTAAAATAGAAGATTAAGTTCTCAATGCCTCCCACTGGAAGTGTCACAATCGAAGAGGCTTCGCATTAAACAGAAGAAAGGAGATAATTTTTTATATCTGCTTGACAATGCCACTGAATAGATAAAATTGCAGAAGGGAAGCACCTTGAAAAGTAGTTTTTCTATCAGAATACAGCAGTATAAAATAAATTTGTACTTTATAAAGAGACTCACAAAATACATGATCAGTAACTGGTTATTAAGACAAAATCATGTCTAACATTAATTGAAATAATTTCTTATTAAAATTAGTTTTCTCTTAATGTGATTGAAAAAAATGCTTTATAGAGTGTTGGTCAAACAGAATTAAATGTGTGAAGAACACCATTTGTGTTTTTGTTTATTTTAAAGAGAAATGCAAGTGTTTAAGAATCTAAAAGAAATCATGGAGAGCTGAACCTGACCCCCCTCTGTCATCCCTAAGCAGGATGTCACATGGTCGAGTTATGGAGTAGCTGTGAAGTGGAGGACTTGAGCATTCTCCTTTGAACAAGCGGCGCTGTCTCTCGCTGGTTCTGTGATGGTGTCTTCACTTATGTAAACACAAAATAATAAATATAACTTAACAGCTCTCGCTGAGCCAATTTCATAACCACAATGTTTCATTCTGACTTTTGCTTCTTCCATTTTTGTACCCTTAGACAAACCATTTATTACCAATGTAGTTAAACCCTTGCTCATCTGCTTGTTTTTCTCCTCACATATCTCACAGATCTCACATATACTTTAATAAAATTGTAAATTATTTTCAGAAGACAGGATTATATCCTATTTTTATTTATTTTAGTTCTGATCTTTACATGGACAAATAGCATCAATACCTGTGACCTCCTACTGAAATTATGTAAGGAGGCTATGAGTAGATTATTGAAAATTAATTTAAATCCTTGGTTGTTAAAGCTGGTACCAAGAGTCCCCCTTGGCGGGTACAAATTAACACATAACTGGTACTTCTGGCTGCAGACTGCTCCATTTTATGCCTGAAAATCTCAGGTATGAAATGACCGAAACTGCAAAAGTATGACATGACCAGGACCCAACATCGCTTATATAAACAGCTGTTGTGAAAATGACAATATTCTAACTGTAATGTGACTTTTACAGGAGGAGGTGAGAGACCCCCCCTGGTGGCTTTGTTTTTACCAATTAAGAAAATCTAGTGTTGCACAATATTAAGGAAAACAAGAAACTGCAATATTGTGTGCAATATTGCTCTTACAATATTGCACACACTGAAATTCTGATAATCGAGGGTGAGTGTGATTCAAGGTATTGTACAACTCTAATACCATCCCCTCAACACTAAACACTTGTAACTAATGGTTGAGCCACAATATTGGTTATTAATGGCTAATATTTAACCATTGTATTAGAAACATAAATATAAAAGAATTTTTGCAAAACAATAATTTTCTGCCAAATGCTTGCCAGATTTAGAGAATCAATAAATGGATTATAAATAAATCCATCAACTTTTACAAAATGAGTTTTAAGCTGCTACTCTTTAACTCCCTGGTGGTGCTAACTGTGCTACAGAGCTAATGCTCATCTATACATAAATTAAAAAAATTTGATTTAAAGTTTTTATTTTACAACATATTGTCTGTTAATAATTCACTCCAATAACCTCTTGAGCCATTTTAATGTCTTTGACCACAAAATAAAGGTGTGGCTTGTCCTCTTCAGGTTGGAGGAGAGTTCCTGCCTCAAGTGGAGGAGTTTAAGTATTTCGGGGTCTTGTTCACGAGTGAGGGAAGAATGGAGCGGGAGATCGACAGATGGATCGGTGTGGCTGCTGCAGTAATGGGGTTACTGTGCCGGTCCGTTGTGGTGAAGAGAGAGCTGAGCCGAAAAGCGAAGCTCTCAATTTACCGGTCGGTCTACGTTCCTACCCTCACCTATGGCCATGAACTTTAGGTCATGACCGAAAGAACGAGATTCCGGATACAAGTGGCTGAAATGAGCTTCCTCCGGAGGGTGGCTGGGCACTCCCTTAGAGATAGGGTGAGGAGCTCGGCCATCCGGGAGGAGCTCGGAGTAGAGCCGCTGCTCCTCCACATCGAGAGGAGCCAGGAGGCGGCTCAGGCATCTATACCGGATGCCTCGTGGACGCCTTCCTCGGGAGGTTTTCCAGGCACGTCCCACCGGGAGGAGGCCCAGGGGACGACCCAGGACACGCTGGAGGGACTATGTCTCTCGGCTGGCTTGGGAACTCCTTGGGCTCCCCCCGGAGGAGCTGGAGGAGGTGTCTGGGGAGAGGGACGTCTGGGTGTCTCTGCTGAGTCTGCTGCCCTGGATAAAGCGGAAGACGACGGGTACGAGTACAAGTAACTAAATAACTGAAACACAAATAACAAAAAAAGATTTCTGAGGTTAGCTTATGCAATAAATACTTTTTTTTTTGTGAAAATATAAAGAAAACTGAAATGTGGGTCTTTTGTAAGAAGATGTTCTCCTCTTTATTGAGCTGTGCACTGATAAGTAAACATTTAGTTTCTTGGTGAATCTCATGTTTTTATTTCCTATCATGATAAAATGTGTTTGCGACCCTTTTAGAGCTGCTGCTTTTGAAATACTTAATGCTTTTGCACATTTAACAACGTAGGTTTGCTGTTTATTCGTTAACACGAACAATTAGCAAACCTGAGGTAAGATGTGGACGCAGAAACTAAAGCATGGACCAAGTAAAAGAAGAGTTTTTGTTGTGCTTCTGAGGTGGTGCCCGTTTTGGCAAGTCAAACTGCCTTCGCTGCTCTGTTCTGCTCCTCTCCACTCTGCGTGGGTTGTTGCTGTATAAATAACCCTCTCAGAGCAGATCAGAGTGAAAGAGAAAGAGAGAGCATGATGGAGGCTAAAACAGCGGAGGAAGAGATGGAGCAGGAGACAGGAGGGGGAGGAGGAGGAGGAGAGCACTGGGCAACGCACTGCGGAAGCAAAGAGCGAGAGAAAGTGAGGGAAAGGGACGAATGGGGGAACACAGTTGATCAGTGTGATATTAGATGTTCAAAAGGAACAGAAGGCGAAGAGAAAAGGTGAGGGAGAATGGAGATTGAAAGGGTTTGCAGAATAATTGAACCATATATGGTAACAGTTGAGGATGAGACAATTTGAGAGGATGAGAAAGAGAAAAAAGGATGGAGAGAGAAACGGATGTGAGGATGTACAGTATGAACCTTTCAGAAAGGAAAGACAGAGTTTTCAGGGAGTGTGTTTGGTCTAATGAGACTGCCTGTCTTAGGCTGTGCTTGTATGACAGCATCAGCGTTAGTCACAGGAAAGATGATTAATAGTGTAAAGATACTGCAGCAGCTTGTCACTGCCAAACACCAGATCTCAGATCATTTTTCTTACATGCACAACGGTCGATTCTAAAATACCTTCATCATTTCTGAATTAAGAATTTTTTTATTTACTCATTTATTGATCACAATCAGAAAACATCACTATCTGTTTTCAGATATAATAAAGGATCTCTGTGTTTGGTAATGATGCATTTAGTCAGGTCATATTAGAATGGTTCTAGTTTGTCTTTGTATTACAAGGTCTACTGAGGAGATCGCTGAAGTAAATTGTGATAAATAAGAAAAGTTGAGCATGATGGAAAGTTTTTTCTGTGCCAACCATAACACCTCCAAATGATTTGGACAGCTCTGTAACCATGACAGTCTATACAAACATTTCAAATTCATTCATACATTGACGCGTTTTAGCCCTAATTTTAGCTTTTGTTAATTACCAAGTGCACAACAATACTTTGCTCGATGTCTTTTAGAAGTACCCCAAACTCATTGTCCTTACTTCAGTGAATTTCATTGTCAAAACATTAATGTTTTTAAAACTAACACATCATTTCGTTGGTGATTATTCTTGATTCAGATTTTCACAAAAGAGTCTAATTCACGTTGGGCATGAATTCAGAGATAATATAATACGGTTTAATGAATATAGCTTCGATCCTGATATCTGAATTTAAACATCTGCCGTTGCTGATATTTTTACAATCCAGAACTGTTTCAGATAATATTTCAAGAGGTAATTCAAGACGCTGTGCATTCTCCTCCATTTCTTGGAGCAGGTATAAGCTTCATTTCTGCACCAGATTTAAAAAGCAGATAGCACTATATTTGTGCAGGAGCAAACAAACGTATCATGCCCAGCAGATGAAAGCAATAGGTAGCCGTATTAAGGTCACAGTTGTCATTTCTCTAGCCACAAACAAAACAGTATGTAATTATGTTTAATAATACACAAACTTCACTGTTTTCTTTATGCTTTGATTGCAATCAGGCAGACCTTGTTAAAATAGTCTCAAGCGAATGTTCTTGATGCTTTCTAAAGACATTGTTGTACTTCACCATTTTAAAACATATATAAATTTTGTCTGAGCCTCAAACCTGCCTTTCAGAAGGAATATTACCAAGAGATTCCAAAAACAGAAGGTCATTTAATGGAAAATATAAAAAAGATAAATGATTTAAGATTTTGGCACATTTTCTGGCTCATATTTTTCAAATTTTATCATAGTGGGAACCTATGTGTGGCAGTAGCAAGTGAAATTGAAGACAATAATTGTTAAATCAAACATGCTTGAAAGAAAGAGTAAATCATTAGTATGGGCACACTTGAAGTCTTAAAAAAGAATAAAAAGATGAAACCATTATTGTTTGTTCCCCAGCAGCGTGTGATTGTGTGAATAAAATGAGCAATATGGAACCAAATGGCCTACTGCACTGCAGTGCTTTAATGATGGCCAGAGGTGTCGCAAGGCTAGCTGATGTTGATGCATCCCAGAACATTGCTCTTCAGACCGGCACTAATCAGCTGTTATTGGTACGAGGCCGGATAGCACAACACTTGAATCAAAGCAGCTGGAGAGAGGCCCACATCACAAAGGCCAGCTAATAATGGCCAGCGGTGCTACAGGCCTGACACGTCCTTAAATTTTACAGGATAAATAAGGGGCGAGCTGCTGATGTTCTCATCACAACTCCAGAAGGGTTAGTGTTGATTATTTTTAAATGTTACTGACTTTTTATTAGTTTAATACACTTACTAGCTTCTTCTGAGCTTGTCTCCGTCTGTCTCGTCTAGAAATGGGGAACAATTGAGTAAAATGTCATCTGATAGTGGAAATCCAGTTTGAAGAGACAACACTATAATCTCAGTAATGGGTTTCCTGTGTATCAGCCAGCAGATTGTCATTGCACATGAAGGAGGCAGGTAAGATTTTTGATCTCAAAAGCCAGCATCGTCCCTAATGTTGAGTTACCTCTCTAAAGCTGTGCTGCTGTTCAAAGTTTTTTTTTTTTTGTCTGGGCAGACCGGAAATGATCAAGACATTTTCCATCAGGACTATGACGAAGGCTTCTTTATCCTGCTTGAATTATCCGTGAAATTGTGCTCAGAGAAAAACTAATCCAGCTTGAATAGTGTTATAGTTTGAACAGCGTGGCTCAGTTCTTCTTACACGGGCCAACTCTTTTGCGTTTGTTGAGGTGAATACCGGCAGACTTGCACCCGGCGAACCCACGGATACAGGTGCCAAGTGGAGTGTTAAGTGCCATGTGATGCAGGCCTTTAGCGCCTGTTGCTCTAATGAGAGCAGCTCGGTCTGAATTTATCTGGCTGCTGCTAATTGCCTTAATTGAGAGAGTGACCTACATCTGTGAGAGGCTGTGGTGGATCAGCGGAACAGCTGGCAAACCTGAGGAAAGAAAAGGGAGAGAGGGAGGATGGAAAAGGAAGCGATGGAACGAATGAGCTGTACAAAGAGCAAGATCCGGGTACTCAGACGGATCTGACTGCCCTAATTAATGTCGATACATTTCAATTTGTTACAGTTTATTTACTGTATACAGCGCCAAATCACAACAAACGTAATCTCAAAGCACTTTACAAGACGAGCAGGTCAAATTCACATCTAAAACTGTATAATTAGGCCAATTCAATAAAATCCAGTCATATAGATAGATTTGAATTATTTTACATACTTTCTGTTTTGATCCTAGTCAAATTAAATTTATAATGTAAATGTGTTTAAAGGTAAACATCTAAGAGAACTTTGCAGCAATCCCTCATTCTGACCAAGCACACAACGTTTCAAAGAAGAGCTTTATTCTTTTCACACATTTCATTTGTGGGCCTGAACTAAAAGGACTGAATTTGTATAGCTCTCTTCTAGTCATTAATCACTCAAAGTGTTTTACACTAGAGGCTCATTCACCCAGTCGCACTCACAAATGTGCACACATTCATTCACCAATACGCAGATTGGTAGGCAGCTTGTGGTTAATTGCCTAGCCTAGAGGCACATCGACATGTGACTGGAGAACCTGCAATCGAACCCACAACTTTCCTATTACAAGAGCACTATTCTGCCCACCAAGAAACCATTAAGCTTTAAATATGCAAAGTAAAATAAAATATGATCAGTTTACTAGATATCAGTTGGATGACAAAGTAAAGGTATACTGAGATTTTAAAAAGTAGAAAATACAAAATTACAAAAATATCTGATCATGCTTTCCTACAGTTTACAAGATGCCAAAGAAAATGCCGGAGTTTCAGGGATTTTCGCTTGATGTTTGAAGCATCAAGTAATGGCAAGCTCCTTCTCCTGTACCTGTTTACCTATTGCTGTGCACTGCTGGTCAAGTGGCTGAAGGAACACTGCTACACTTTCAGTTTTTTTACATAGTGTTTGCAGTCATGAAAAACACAGTCAGTGACTGAAGAGCATCTCTGTTTAAGATAATGTTGTTTTGAAACTACGATTAGCAAGCCACAAGCCAGCATGTCTGCTTCGCTGCTGACTACAGGCTGGCTGCATGAGAAAATAGCATAACAAAACTTAAGAAGCCCCTAGTGATACTTTATAAAGATTGTTACAAAAAGTTGCAATATTTTCACAATAGGCGCTTGAAAAATACTTACAGTGTTTATTCTAAATATGTGCTTTAGTATACACATCAAAATAAAACAGTAGCATAATTAGTATGTAAGTAACATTTATGTTGCACCTATATATATATCTATACATATATATATATGGATATATATATATATATATATATATATATATATATATATATATATATAAAATACATATATATATATGGTGTATATGTATAATGTAAAAGTGCTTCACAATAAAATACAACTGTTATAATAAGAAAACAAAAACATGTCATCTTGGCCATATGTTTTTTTTCTGTCCTAAATAATATAATTTTTGGTCTAGTTACTTTTCAGTTATTTCTTATGTTCTCAAAGTAAATTTGCAACCTTGTCCATTTGTTGCATTATTGCTTTTTCATCTTTAATCACTAGACGTTCTTTATTGTTACACTGGACGTCTGATAAATGTCCCTTAATATCCCAGTGGGTTAGAGATATGATGTTTTCTTTAAAGCTTGAGAAAATTAAATACACTTTACGTGGATCTACACAAAGGTTTTACAAAAAACTGGCAATGTTTTCTTTCCTATTTTTCAAACTTGGATGTTTTGCCTAACTGAAGGTGTGTGTCAGTGTGATTTTTTGATTTTGGTTATGAATATGGGTGTACATATCTGATTAGGAGATTTTTGGGTTGATTTTGGTGAGCTGGGAACGGGGGTTGGGTTTACTCTGTAGTCTTGATTTTTTAATATAAAATTTTTTTTCCTTTAGTTGACAAAGCAAAAAAAAGGGCTGCCCTGTCTCAGTATCATATTGTTGAGTGTATCAATAGATGTATATGCATAATAATTGTATACTGTAATTTGTTCGAGTGGCTCTAATAAAAATAATAATAATAAAAAAGAAAACAAAAACAAAATATAACAAAAATAAAATATTCACAAAAAATATAATATTGTAAAAAATTAACAAAAGGCTTGCTAGGCAGTAAACTGTTACTGCTTTTAAATGACTCAACCATCACGATTTGGTGTTGATGATGACCACCTGAATACAAACAGGAAAGAGGCAGGCACATAATGGAGTGAGGATTTTATAATCAATTACCGGAGAAAACTTTCAGATGGACTCGAGGAGACATGATACATGGCAACCAGGATGAGAACAACAGCAGAAATTTAGCAATGAATTAAACAAACCACAGAGCTAAAATAGTGGGAAAGTGTAATCGGAGGCTAGACAAGACAGAACAGAAACATGGAATAACTGGGAGTACAACCAAATACTAAGAAAACTGAGAGAATACAGAACACAGATAAAGCCAAAGTCCATATGATCATGACATCAACATTATTAACCTTATGTAAAGACAAATGACACATCTGCATGTACTCGAAAGGAGTGATCACCAGGTTTAAAAAGATGTAAGGCACTAACCGTCTCTGCTTCGCTGACTTGATGTGTAAGACTTTAACAACTCACAGATATAATTAAGTGCTCGGCCTGTAAAATATCTAAGGGTTAACACTGAAATTAAAGAGATTATAAAAGTAACTTTTGTACAATTGGGAGATGATAAAGGGCCTTTTGTGAAAACAGGTCAAAAGTGAAATATATTATATCCGCGACCTCATTGTTTTGGTCATAATCCATATGTCATTACCATGAAATATGAGTCATAACCAAATTATTTTGGTGTGGGTCAAAATGTACACTGACTGGTAAATTGAGATCTTTACTTTTTAGCATTGCTCTTTCTTCAGAAATGTGGCAAAAGATTTTAAATTTATGAATAATCAGACAATGAGAGAGTATGTACAGCAGAAACTGCATTGGTCCTAAAATAGAACCCTGAGGGATGCCACATGTATAGGACCCTGAAACGGGCTGGTTGACATGAAAAGAAAAAGCTCTGTTTGCTGAGGAGGTGAACTACAAATCTTCCGGTCTTGCTGCTTGATTACCAAGGTGCTTTAAGATCTAACAAAACTAGGACAGTATATTCTCCAGAGTCTGCGCCCATCAAAATGTCCCTTGACACCTTAGGCAGAGCAGTTTCGGTGGAATATAGTTTTCAAAATCGCCTTTGAAAAATAAAAACAATGTTTTTTTCAAGAAAATAAATAAGTTATAACCAGTATTATTATATAGAATATATATAACCATATTTTTCAGTACATTGTATTATTTCAGCAATAGAATAAAATAATTATTCTTTTGTTGTTTTAGATAAAAGCAGTTAGATAAACTCATATATTTTGTTCTTTATACTATGAAACCATTTAACTATTTATTTAATGTTATCACACTGTTAGGATCATATACCACCCTATGCCTAAAGACCTGGGTAAGGTTGTGTGGATGGAAAAAGATGAAATAAAAGCTAGCTGAGAGACACAAGGAGAAGGTTGGCAGTGACATCATGCTTTTAGAGCAGAGGCCAGCCCTCAGGCCACCGCTGAATACACTTCTAACAGTCTTGTGTTCTTCCCTCAGACTGAATTATTCAACATACCCATGATGGAAAGACTGACTATGGCTCTGTGTGTGTGTGGCTGCTTGTCTGGCTGCAACGCTGCATGGGTGCACGGGTGTGAGTGCATGAGTTTGTCTGGTGAGCATAAGACGAATATAAGTTCTGTGAGTCTGAATCCAACTTTTTTTTCTTTATTTTTGTGCCTGAGAGGGCGTAGGAGAGGAAAGGTTTGCTCGAAGTTGCTGAATGAGCCTTTGATGTGTGGGTGGATGCTCGGTTTACATGCACACACACGCACACACACACGTCTGTCAAGTCTGTTGAAGTAAATGTATTTTTTTTTTCTGCGTTCAGATAGCTTTTTTTTGTTCGATTTGAAAAATTAAATAGTGCTCAGTCAATCCCCCTTCTCTGTCTCAGCAGGCTGTTGGGGTTCCACCATCGACTGCAAACGGACACATTCATGAACACGCACTATCACACAACGTCTCATTCACTGCGTATTTTGGATTTTAAGTGCTCTCTGTGTGCCCCCGTTTCTTGTTTTTGTGTGAGGTCTCTGTACATGTGTGTGTTTTGTGTGCTTTGCCTGAGTAATTTTTATGTGTGTGTGAGTGTGCGCACGTGTGGACAGTAAGAGCTGGGGTTTGGTCCTGTGCTAATGATCTCCCAGTGGCTCAAACCTCTGTGCGTTGAGCAGAAAGAGAGAAAGAGGGAGATATATAGAAGAAGGATTGAGAAAATGAGAGAGGGAGAAGAGAACTGTGCATTATCAACATAATCACCATCGTTGTCATCACTAATCCCCAAATATGGACTCACTTCACTGTTATTCCTCCTGCACTGTACACCTATCGTGATTCGCACAGTTCCCTACTTAAGCAGGAGCAGTGTCTCTGACTGTGCGCTGAGCTGCAGCATCAATCGGCTGGTGAGAGAAGGATTGAAGGAGGGTGGATGAATAGACAGATGGATACAGAGAACTGGCATTTGATTTGTGTCAAATTTGCACTCGGCACATGCATGCACTCAAAGAGACATCAGCTGCTGACAGACTTTTTTCTGAATGTCACATAGAGACAGAGATGGTGACTAGAATTTGGGATTAGGACCCAAGTCGCAGTTAAGTTGCTAAAGCAAGGAGTCAAGAGTTGATGCGCTGCATGCTCATCCTTCCTGTGAAAGTGTGCTTGATTTGTTAGCCAGTCATTTGTTGGACTTTCGGCGATTTATAGTGCACTATATACATTACATTACATGTTGTCCACCTTTAATGAAATGGTGGACTACATGTACATAGGAATTAACAGCTGTTAAGTATACCATTACAAAGAAAATAAAAAAAGACTTTATTGAATTTATTTAGAAACGTAACAGGTGTTATTTACCTTCAAACATTAATGCACTTTTATAATGCTAAGTGAGTTAACATCAAGCTTTATTAACTTTTTAAGTAATGTGAAGCAGCTCGTAACAGTTTTTTGCATGTTGAATTAAATGTTAAAAATAAGTAATAAATGTGTAAAATTAGGCCAATTAGGACAGCACAACAGCAATACAACGTTATAGGAACTCTGCATTGCATGCATTTGATGTGAAAATGTCGATTTCAGTTAGAGACTATCTCTGCATGAAGAAAGACTTCTTGCTGATCTTCTTCCCTTCTTTTTTCTGTCTGTCCTTCCTGTCTACCTCCTCCTTCCTTCCCTACTGTCTGTTACCTCATCTTCTTGCTAACACAGACTCTAAAGCACTTTAGTTTTCTTTCCCCTGCACTCTCCTGGGTCTTTCCTTTTCCTATCCTCTGTTTCCTCTTTCAAATACATAAAATGAGGCCTGGTAAATTAGTCCTCCTCTAATCTATCTGTCCAGGCGTGCGTGCCGCCCGGCAAAGCGCACTTCTTTACACCCACAGATATGGACATAAAAATGCATGCTCGCAAGTGCAGATTTGCCTTGTTTGTGCGCCTGTCTGTTTGTCTCCAGGTCGGGTACTGGCTAATAGGGCGTAGTAGGTAATGGCAGCCACAGCCTATTATCTCTGCTCCGCTGTCTAATAGCCACTGGCTTTAAGCATCTGCCATGTAGCTGCTCTAACTCCCTCTGTGGACACTTAACAGCTTACTGCATACACCGACAAGTACACACACACAGAAACACGTGTACAATAAACCGCTAAAGATGCACATCAGAAATAATATACACACTGCCAAAAGTAATTTGTGTGTGCATGTTTGTGGGGGTGTGTGTGAAAGGATTGTTTGTGTAATTGTGGTTATCATCACATCTAACACACAATGCCCCAGCATTTAGCATGCTCTCATTCCTAGGGGAGCTCTGCCTGCCCTTAATTAGCAAAGGAAATAGATTTACTTTTTTGATCTTTGTTACTTTGGCTGGCTACACAGTTCTGCACACACACACACTCACAACCACAATAGTTGCCTATGTAATATTATATATATATATATATATATATATTTTATATATATATATATATATATATAAAATTATATATATATATATCATGTGAGTTGGTGTTCAGATGTATGCGTATGTTTGTGTTGGGCAGAGAGGATTCTGCTCCCATCTATAGACAGACCATCGATTTGCCATGGTAACAGTGGCTAGTGACTGTCGTGTGAACAAAAACTATAAAGAAAGTCATTGAATTGGAAGAAGATGGATAAGAGAGAAGAAGGAGATTGGGAATGGAGGCAGGCCAGTCGTGGTATGAAGCTGGAGGAAGTGGACTCACCTGGGGATAAAACCTAACACATGCAATATGAGAACAGCTTTCATGTTTTAGCCTGTTGCCAGCTTACAAAAATGTAGCAATAAGATTTTTTTTCCTATGTGTCTGTGTTGCAGAAAGCTAAAGCGTGTGCACAATATTGTTGTGGGAGTGTTTTTGGTATAAAAGGGCTTACACAGACCTGACTAAGGCTTATATATAATGAATGAATCCCCTTTAGCTACCATTTTTCTCTCCTCTGCTGAATTAGTGGGTTTTTTTTGTTACCTTCTTTTTTTCCCTTAAACAATCCCTCCAAAACATCCTAAACCCCTTCTTTACTTTACAGAGTTCCTCCCAGAATCCTCCTCACATCTACACAAAATGTCCTCTGGATGCTTCTGGCATTGTACATTACCTTTCATTCCATAGTGCTTTGCAAACATAATGTATTACCTGTCATTAACTCAACTCAAGCAGGAATTTATAATATGGAACAGTTTCTTTCTAAAATGGTTTCACAATTTGTCATATTACAGTCACAAACTATGGAACCAACACAAAGCAAAAGTGCAGTGGAAGGAAAAGGATACATAGTCTTCACCCCATAGTGTTAGGCTTCTACTCTGATGCCACTAAATGAAATCCAATTCAGATGTTATCTAATTATTAAATGTATGGAATTAAATTTCTGTATAAATCCAGCTTTTCTGTGAAGACCTCAGAGGTTAGTTAGAGAACATTAGAAAACAAACCGCCTCATGATCAAGGAATTTCAACCTACCAAGATTCAAGATTCTTTAATGTCATTATGTCACCATAATTACATTTAGCTGAAACCCAGCTCAAAAGATACACATGTACGTTATAGAAACTTTAAAACTTTAAAAACACCTATAGAAAAATAGAAAATATGTACAGGGGTTGGACAATGAAACTGAAACACCTGGTTTTAGACCACGATAATTTATTAGTATTGTGTAGGGCCTCCTTTTGCGGCCAATACAGCGTCAATTATTTTGGGATAAATTATCAAGTCCCTGCACAGTGGTCAGAGGGATTTTAAAAGCCATTTTTCGCAGGATAGTGGCCAGGTCACTACGTGATACTGGTGGAGGAAACGTTTCCTGACTCGCTCCTCCAAAACACCCAAAGTGGCTCAATAATATTTAGATCGGGTGACTGTGCAGGCCATGAGAGATGTTCAATTCACTTTCATGTTCATCAAACAATCTTTTCACCAGTTTTGCTGTGTATTGGGCATTGTCATTGATTTTCACGGCGCAGCCTTCAGGATACAAATGTTTAACCATTGGATGCACATGGTCCTCAAAATGGTTCGGTAGGGCCTTGGCAGTGACGCCCCATCTAGCACAAGGTATTGGGCCAAGGGAATGCCATAATATGGCAGCCCAAACCATCACTGATCCACCCCCATGCTTCCCTCTGGGCATGCAACAGTTGGGGGGGGTACGCTTCTTGGGCTTCCCCACCCGTAACTCTCCCAGATGTGGGGGGGAAAAAATAAAGGTGCACTCATCAGAGAACGATACATGTTTCCCTTGTCCACCGGCCCCAAATTTTCGCTCCTTGCACCATTGAAAAAGCTTTGGCATTGGCATGAGTGACCAAAAGTTTTGGTATAGCAGCCCGGCCGTGTATATTGACCCTGTGGAGCTCCCGACGGACAGTTCTGATGGGAAACAGGAGAGTTGAGGTGCACATTAATTCTGCCGTGTTTGGGCAGCCATGGTTTTTTGTTTTTTTGGATACAATCCGGGTTAGCACCCGAACTCCCTTTCAGACAGCTTCCTCTTGCGTCTCCCGTTAATCCTGTTGGATGTGGGTTTTCCCCTTTTTGGTGGTATGCTGACATTACCCTGGATACCGTGGCTCTTGATACATCACAACGACTTGCGGGTTTTGGTCACAGATGCGCCGCAAGACGTGCACCAACAATTTGTCCTCTTTTGAACTCTGGTATGTCACCCATAATGTTGTGTGCATTTCAATATTTTGAGCAAAACTGTGCTCTTACCCTGCTAATTGAACCTTCACACTCTGCTCTTACTGGTGCAATGTGCAGTCAATGAAGACTGGCTACTAGGCTGGTCCAATTTGGCCATGAAACCTCCCACACTAAAATGACAGGTGTTTCAGTTTCATTGTCCAACCCCTGTACATGGAATGTGGCATGTAGTATTTTGTATTTACATGACGTGCATCTTGTGCTGAAACAGTCAGAGATGGGCGGGTGGTGTGTTTGATTGTCAGCAGGGATGTTTAGTGTCTGCCTGCAGGGGGACAATTGTCTTTACTACTTTGGGAAAGAAACTGTTTCTGAGTCTATTTGTTTTTGATCTGATGTTCCTAAAATACATTATGTCTTGGTAGACGAGGAGAGCACTCATTAGAGAAGTAGTCAAGAGTCCTTATTTAAGGTCTGATACAAACCATGCATGTGGCACAGCAATGGAGTAGTGTTCTGGTGAGTGGAGACCAAAATTAAACATTTTGGCATACAGGGGTTGGACAGTGAAACTGGAACACCTGTCATTTTAGTGTGGGAGGTTTCATGGCCAAATTGGACCAGCCTGGTAGCCAGTCTTCATTGATTGCACATTGCACCAGTAAGAGCAGAGTGTGAAGGTTCAATTAGCAGGGTAAGAGCACAGTTTTGCTCAAAATATTGAAATGCACACAACATTATGGTTGACATAGCAGAGTTCAAAAGAGGACCAATTGTTGGTGCGCGTCTTGCTGGCGCATCTGTGACCAGGACAGCAAGTCTTTGTGATGTATCAAGAGCCACGGTATCCAGGGTAATGTCAGCATACCACCAAGAAGGACGAACCACATCCAACAGGATTAACTGTGGATGCAAGAGGAAGCTGTCTGAAAGGGATGTTCGGGTGCTGACCCGGATTGTATCCAAAAAACATAAAACCACAGCTGACCAAATCACGGCAGAAATAAATGTGCATCTCAACTCTCCTGTTTCCACCAAAACTGTCCGTCGGGAGTTCCACAGGGTCAATATACAGGGCCGGGCTGCTATAGCCAAACCTTTGGTCACTCATGCCAATGCCAAACGGCAGTTTTAATGGTGCAAGGAGCACAAATCTTGGGCTGTGGACAATGTGAAACATGTATTGTTCTCTGATGAGTCCACCTTTACTGTTTTCCCCACATCCGTGAGAGTTAAGGTGTTGAGAAGCCCCAAAGAAGCGTACCAACCAGACTGTTGCATGCCCAGAGTGAAGCATGGGGCTGGATCAGTGATGGTTTGGGCTGCCATATCATGGCATTCCCTTGGCCCAATACTTGTGCTAGATGGGCCCGTCACTGCCAAGGGACTACCGAACCATTCTTGAGGACCATGTGCATCCAATGGTTCAAACATTGTATCCTGAAGCGGTGCCGTGTATCAGATGACAATGCACCAATACACACAGCAAGACTGGTGAAAGATTGGTTTGATGAACATGAAAGTGAAGTTGAACATCTCCCATGGCCTGCACAGTCACCAGATCTAAATATTATTGAGCCACTTTGGGGTGTTTTGCAGGAGCGAGTCAGGAAACGTTTTTCTCCACCAGTATCACGTAGTGACCTGGCCACTATCCTGCAAGAAGAATGACTTACAATCCCTCTGACCACTGTGCAGGACTTGTATATGTCATTCCCAAGACGAATTGACGCTGCATTGGCCGCAAAAGGAGGCCCTACACCATACTAATAAATGATTGTGGTCTAAAACCAGGTGTTTCAGTTCTATTGTCCAACCCCTGTACATGCAAAATGCTATGTGTGCAGAAAACTAACAATTCACACCACTCTCCATTCTGTGTGAATGCATTTTTTAGGAAGCTGATCAGAGGTAATGGGAAGATGGATGAAGCGAAATGCAGGGCAATACTGGAAGAAAACTTTTAGGTTTGACTTGTTAAAGGTGCTTCTACAAAGAGGTTTCAGTGGTTTTCTTGTAAAAAAAAAAAAAGTATTCATCTTCAATCTGGCTGAAATCCCTGTAAAATACATACAGCTTGGTGGTTGTAATTGGATAAAATATAAAAAGAGCTGCATAGGGTGTGATTACTTTTGCAAGACATGTTTTTTGGACAAAATAAGGTAAACCAGTGTTTTGTCTTGCTCCAAACCAAAAAGAACCACAGTAGAAAGTATCTCATTAATCTTCCAACTTAATGGTGTTTTTCTACCAGTGAGATCTGTTTCAAAGCAGTGACAGAAGCACAAGTGTCCTGACCCTAACCTCGGCAGACTGTCCTATTGTCAAATCATACCTGCGGCGCTTTGCCTGCTTTGCACAGCCCACCAACAGATGCTGAGGTAGCCTGCCGGGAGGTGCTGACTCACAGCTTTCTGCCATTTTTACACCGGGCCTAAGGTTTCTGAAGTCCAACAGAGTCACCATCAGTGGGTTGAGAGAGAATATGAAAGAACGAGTGATTTTTCTTTTTTTTTTTTTCACCCAAAGGAACATTGGCTATAAATATCAAACTGACAATTCTTTGATTTGCTGATGAAGACTGCCAGAGGAGGGAGGAGGATGCAGGGTCTTGCTCAGTTCTGAATCTGTTTTAAATTCATTCACCGGTGGGGGATGAGAAAAACCGAGGGAGGAGTACGGCTGGCTTTGTCATTTATTTCCCATGTTGAAGGATGAAATAACATTAACATCTCTTTCTCTTTGAAGCTCCATAAGTCAAACAGTTATTAGTGCTCTATCAGCCCTGGTAGCATACAAACACACACACCTTTTGGACGTGCAGCCCATTCTTCTTCGGCTGTACACATCCCCGTGTGTATTTGGCTGTCACTGCCTGGACAGTCACTTCAGGTTTAATATCGCAAAGGCCTTTTAGTACTCTGGCGGATCCTGCTGTAATCTCTCCTAAACAGGTGTTGTGATTAGCCTCAGCCGTGAGCAGCATTCTGACACTTCGACAGGCTGGGCCAACCATACACAGACGCATTGGCTACAACTCAGGAGAGAGATTTAACGGACGGGGCTTGGCAAGCAAACTTCTGCCCTCCTCTACAATGTGCTTTGTCGAGGTTCTGCTGGAAACGGATTTTTCCTTTGTCTGCCAAATAATTATGTAATTTCTTTACAATATTCCATTTGACTCTTTACACGCTGATGCAGCAACATACGTGGCATAGTCAGCACCGCCGAGTGCCACTTCATTTTGGGAGGACAGCTGATGGATCATTCCTGTTAACACGCAGAATGTTTACAGGGTGACTGAAAACCAAAACCTCCTGTCTTAACACTATTTATTAACAGACTTCAGGACCACCTTCCTATACTTCAGGGAATATTTTATTAAACTTTGACTGAGTAGTAGGTATGAGCCATTCTGAGAATTTCACAGTATAATAGACTTGTGTGTGTGAAAATATCAAAATTTTTTTGAAAATATCAAAAAATTTAAAATAAAATTGGCTGCACGGTGGCACAGTTAGTAGCACTGTTACCTTGCAGCAAGAAGGTCCTGGGTTCAATTCCTGGCCGAGGGTCTTTCTGCATGGAGTTTGCATGTTCTCCCCGTGCATGCGTGGGTTCTCACCGGGTACTCTGGCTTCCTTCCACAGTCCAAAGACATGCCTTTTAGGTTAATTGGTCCCTCTAAAATTGCCCTTAGGTGTATGAATGAGTGTGTGCATGGTTGTTTGTGTGTTGCCCTGCGATGGACTGGCGACCTGTCCAGGGTGTACCCCGCCTCTCGCCCATAGACTGCTGGAGATAGGCACCGGCTCCCCCGCGACCAACTATGGAATAAGCGGTAGAAATGACTGACTGACTGAAAAAATTTAAATCTATTTGGGTTTAGTTAATACAGAAATGAAAAAAATTCTTTGTGATACAAACATAATCCAACATGAAAAAGTACACTTATTTATTGTTGTTTTTATTATATGCTTTGCAAAAATATTAATTCCCCTTAAGGGGACAGGACAGCGATGACTTGGCGATTTGACAAATCTGGGCTTTTTTAAAAAGTGGTTAAAAGAATGCTATTGTTGAAGGAAAGCAATAAGAAGTCCTTAAGTAGAGGGACACTGCAGAAAGACTTCTCCTCTGATGACACCAAAATTGAAATTTTGGTCTATACAGATAATGCAACTTGTCAAGAAACTGACAGAAGCTGCAAAATAGTTGAGACTTCCAGCCTGACCATGACCCTTAACATACCAGAGATACAATATTCATGTGTTGGAATGGCCCAGCCAAAGTCCAGACATATGAACCTGATAATTTGTCACCTTTAGACCCATAACAAATGTTTTTCAATGTGCCAGCATACATGACAAGATAGGAAACAGAGCAAGAGAGGTTCAAAAACTGGATAGTTTTTCTTGTACTTCAGTGATGCACAACTTTTAGGTTGTTCTCTTACATAAAATCCCCATAAAACACTTTCTTTAGCTGTAATGTGAGGAAATCTGAAAGATTAAGGCATCTCAATACTTTTGCAAGACACTGCTAGTCTTTAGCAAAAATATTAACTGAGCTTGAAGAATATTCAGCACTATGTTCAATGCTTTTCCTGCAATTTCCCTTGTTAAAGAGTTACACTGGGAGTATAACACTGATAAAGTAATAGGTAGCGATCCTTTAGTTTTCAAACAATAACTGTCCATGGTTTTTCAGACGTTTTCTTTCCTGTGAGCAAGGAAATAGGGTTATAGTCTACCCTTCAGGCAGCTGACTAGCAGTGCACTGCAAATATATGTTGGTGTTTGTCTGTACTCTCATTAAGAGAGCCTGTTTATGTTTCATCATAAAGAGCTTTTTTTTGTGTTGCATGTTTGATGTCAGTGCAAAACTCTTAATATATGTACTATTTTAATGATTTAACCTCTTTTATGTATTTCTAAATGTATGATGAACATTTAAGGATCAGTTAAATGCCCTGATATTCTTGCATCCCAAACATAAGATTTGATACAGCCTCAGAAGGAAAGGGTTTAGCTTTTATTTTTACCTCCAAGTAAATATTTGCTGTCGTGGTAAAAAGTGCACTCTCTTCCATATTTTATGTGGCATAAAGAAAAAGGTAAATACAATCTCAGAGCAAAACATGACATAATTACATTGATCAATTTTTAATTTAACAAAAACTGAACCAAAATATGAAAGCACATAAATGCACTCAGTGACTCATTTGTTTACAGAACCATCTCAAACAGAGCCTCAAGCAGTGATCCTTTGTGTGATTGTATACACAGAATATAGTTGTAATTTCTCTTAGGGTTGTGGTCATTTGTGTATGAACAGCTTCTTTAAAGTCCCACCGAAGTGTTTTTATTGCGCTGGGGTTGGGATTTTAACAGGGCAATTACAATACCGTGTTTCCACTCACTCTGTCGCTGGAGTGTTTTGGACATTTGTGCTGCTGATGACCCAGATTTGGCCAGTTTCCACAGCAGACTCTCATCCATGACTATTCTGAGTGCTTGTTAAAGGCAATTGGACTTCCTTACCAAGAAAGGACATAATTGGGCCAAACGTCAGCTGTCGGACAGATTGCTTCACATTCGACTCTCGTATGGGCATCTTTGGGTAGATAAGTGGTCTTCCAATCATAAGATCATGGGTTTGTTGGTCGAAACTGCACCGTGCCACAGTTCCTTCAAGCAAAACATAGTTAATATCATAGTTGCCTGAACAATGGAGCAAGTGCATTAGCTGCTCCACCATTTTTAAAAGTGGGCGCGCTAACCTGTCTGATCCCCCATTTTTGGGGCCCAAAAGTCTGATCCCTGCAGTCCGAAAAATATACAGTCTGTTAATTCTCGATATGCTGTTTCTAATCAAGCAAGAAAAATGAAAAATGAATATTAGAAATGGCTACTCAACTTCAGACCCACTCTCCTTCACATCAGAGTTGGTTTGATCCAACTAGCTGCTTTAAATAATGCTTAGACTCATAGTGACCTCTTCAGTCGAACAGTTGTAGGCCATGGAGAGGAATGGTAAAATTAACAAAATCTCAATCCCCCTTTTTAAGTAACAGTGCTGGATCTCTCACTCACCACTGATCTGAAAAAATACACTGTAAAACTTTTTATAGCATTGCAACTGCCATTGTTTTGGCGTTTGGCCAGGAGAAGTTTTTGTCTGATTACAACTTAATCAGGCACCCATGGCGAAAATGACTTCTGATCAGGGTTTCCAGTTTTTGTGTTACCTTACTCGTCCTCCTATCTTTTCTTTTCTTGACAGCCAGAAATATTTTTTCCTAAACAGATTTTCTGCGGGTCAGGTTTAATATGTTGGCCCAACATGGGTTAGATCTGTTGTTAAAGCTACTCTAATTTTCGAAAAGTCTGTTCCAGTTAATCTGTTGCAAACAAAGCTTCCAAAGAACTCATTCTCCTGGTTCAAAAAGTGATTTGTTGCCCTTAAAGCCCTCCGCTGGGATTTATACCCAAAGACCTTCTTGATGTGAGGCAAATGCCCTAACCAAAATTAACCCAATAAAAAAATCCTTATTCCTCCAAATGAAAGGTTACTGATATAGTTCCAAAATTGTTCAGAACTAATTCTGCTTTAGATTTTGTCAAACATACGGTATGTTGATACATTTAATAGTTATTGGGACTGCTAAAAGCAGGGTTGTCCCTTTCCAGTATTAAAAA